>NW_005087649.1:489442-514780 GCF_000331425.1 Pseudopodoces humilis | reverse complement strand
CTGTTCAGGCTCTCAGCACGGTGTGACTGTTCAGGCTCTCAGCTCGGTGTGGCTGTTCAGGCTCAGCTCAGTGTGACTGTTCAGGCTCTCAGCACGGTGTGACTGTTCAGGCTCAGCTCGGTGTGGCTGTTCAGGCTCTCAGCAGCAGCCCCAGGGAACAGCACACCCTGCAGAACGGGACAAAGCTCTCCCTGAAACCCCCCTGAGCTGGAGCAGCTGGGAGATGTGGCCCTGCTGGGGTTATTTCTCCTTGTCCTGTGCCTGGCAGCAGAGAGCAGAGCCTTTCCAGCAGGGCAGGGAGCCCCAGCAAAGGCAGCTCTTGAGGCTAGAGCTCCTTTCCCTGCTCCAGCTCTTACATCAAACATGAAAAGGAATGAACACAAAGGGTGCTGCAGCCAGCGCTGAGTTCCATTTTCTGTTCTCACCAGCACTTGTCAGAGGTCACTGTTTGGCCAGTGAAACACAACACGGCGTTCCCTCGCCACTTCCCCCTTGCCCCCCTTTTTAAATTTGAAAACAGGTATCTTCTTCCAAGCTGAACACTTTTAACCCCTGGACTGGAGAGGAAAGGAAGGTCACAGGCTGGCTCAGCAGCAGGCTGCTCAGACATCAGGGCACCGAGGGTGGAAATGCCAGGTACAGAGACACCCAGGGAAACAGGTGGATGTGTTCTTAAGGGTTCCTGTGATTTATGAAGTAATAAACACAGAATGCCAGGCCAAAATGTCCTGGGCCTGATCTTGCCCTGCTTACGCTGGTGTACACGTATTTTACATCTACAGCCCGTGCATGGAGTGAGCTTCCAAATAAATCAGGGCAGGAGGGCTCATCTCCCTTGGTGTGAGGCATAAACACACCACAGCTGACTTCCAGAAGTGACCTGCTGAGCTCACTGCGAGGGAGAGGGACAGTGGCTGAGAAGAGTCTAAGCCTTTATCCAAACAATTTGTGTTCCAGGCATTCAAAATACAGAGAAAAATGAAGTCCATTGCAGTTACTATTTGGCACCACCAGCTGGATGCTCTAAGGAACTAAAATTGGGATTTTTTTTTTTTTTTTACTGCTTTAAACTGGAAAGACCAGCAGCGTGGTTTCCTGTGGTCTATAGTTCTGTGCTTTATTTTGCCTTGTAATGTATAAATACCTGGTGCCTTCTGCACGAGACGGGGAGGAAAACTGTTGATTTCCAACATATCAGCTGACAGGATGTTTTACAAAGGCCAGATTTGTGCTGTGTTACTGTTACAAGTGCTTGGCCTATTTCATTTCTTGGGTGTGACACACAGGTCAGGAGAGCAGAGCAGGAGCAAAGCTCAGGCTGAGCTGTTCTCTCTGTATGGGACAGCAGAGGTGTGTGAGCAGGGCACAGCAGGCTCCAGCAGGGTTCTGTGCCCTTCTCCCCCTGCCAGGGCTCTGAGTGCCAGCACAGGAGACAGCAGTGAGTGTGCCTGTTCAGAACAGCTGTGCTGCTGGAGATAGCAGTGAGTGTGCCTGTTCAGAACAGCTGTGCTGCTGGAGATAGCAGTGAGTGTGCCTGTTCAGAACAGCTGTGCTGCTGGAGATAGCAGTGAGTGTGCCTGTTCAGAACAGCTGTGCTGCTGGAGATAGCAGTGAGTGTGCCTGTTCAGAACAGCTGTGCTGCTGGAGATAGCAGTGAGTGTGCCTGTTCAGAACAGCTGTGCTGCTGGAGATAGCAGTGAGTGTGCCTGTTCAGAACAGCTGTGCTGCTGGAGATAGCAGTGAGTGTGCCTGTTCAGAACAGCTGTGCTGCTGGAGATAGCAGTGAGTGTGCCTGTTCAGAACAGCTGTGCTGCTGGAGATAGCAGTGAGTGTGCCTGTTCAGAACAGCTGTGCTGCTGGAGATAGCAGTGAGTGTGCCTGTTCAGAACAGCTGTGCTGCTGGAGATAGCAGTGAGTGTGCCTGTTCAGAACAGCTGTGCTGCTGGAGATAGCAGTGAGTGTGCCTGTTCAGAACAGCTGTGCTGCTGGAGATAGCAGTGAGTGTGCCTGTTCAGAACAGCTGTGCTGCTGGAGATAGCAGTGAGTGTGCCTGTTCAGAACAGCTGTGCTGCTGGAGATAGCAGTGAGTGTGCCTGTTCAGAACAGCTGTGCTGCTGGAGATAGCAGTGAGTGTGCCTGTTCAGAACAGCTGTGCTGCTGGAGATAGCAGTGAGTGTGCCTGTTCAGAACAGCTGTGCTGCTGGAGATAGCAGTGAGTGTGCCTGTTCAGAACAGCTGTGCTGCTGGAGATAGCAGTGAGTGTGCCTGTTCAGAACAGCTGTGCTGCTGGAGATAGCAGTGAGTGTGCCTGTTCAGAACAGCTGTGCTGCTGGAGATAGCAGTGAGTGTGCCTGTTCAGAACAGCTGTGCTGCTGGAGATAGCAGTGAGTGTGCCTGTTCAGAACAGCTGTGCTGCTGGAGATAGCAGTGAGTGTGCCTGTTCAGAACAGCTGTGCTGCTGGAGATAGCAGTGAGTGTGCCTGTTCAGAACAGCTGTGCTGCTGGAGATAGCAGTGAGTGTGCCTGTTCAGAACAGCTGTGCTGCTGGAGATAGCAGTGAGTGTGCCTGTTCAGAACAGCTGTGCTGCTGGAGATAGCAGTGAGTGTGCCTGTTCAGAACAGCTGTGCTGCTGGAGATAGCAGTGAGTGTGCCTGTTCAGAACAGCTGTGCTGCTGGAGATAGCAGTGAGTGTGCCTGTTCAGAACAGCTGTGCTGCTGGAGATAGCAGTGAGTGTGCCTGTTCAGAACAGCTGTGCTGCTGGAGATAGCAGTGAGTGTGCCTGTTCAGAACAGCTGTGCTGCTGGAGATAGCAGTGAGTGTGCCTGTTCAGAACAGCTGTGCTGCTGGAGATAGCAGTGAGTGTGCCTGTTCAGAACAGCTGTGCTGCTGGAGATAGCAGTGAGTGTGCCTGTTCAGAACAGCTGTGCTGCTGGAGATAGCAGTGAGTGTGCCTGTTCAGAACAGCTGTGCTGCTGGAGATAGCAGTGAGTGTGCCTGTTCAGAACAGCTGTGCTGCTGGAGATAGCAGTGAGTGTGCCTGTTCAGAACAGCTGTGCTGCTGGAGATAGCAGTGAGTGTGCCTGTTCAGAACAGCTGTGCTGCTGGAGATAGCAGTGAGTGTGCCTGTTCAGAACAGCTGTGCTGCTGGAGATAGCAGTGAGTGTGCCTGTTCAGAACAGCTGTGCTGCTGGAGATAGCAGTGAGTGTGCCTGTTCAGAACAGCTGTGCTGCTGGAGATAGCAGTGAGTGTGCCTGTTCAGAACAGCTGTGCTGCTGGAGATAGCAGTGAGTGTGCCTGTTCAGAACAGCTGTGCTGCTGGAGATAGCAGTGAGTGTGCCTGTTCAGAACAGCTGTGCTGCTGGAGATAGCAGTGAGTGTGCCTGTTCAGAACAGCTGTGCTGCTGGAGATAGCAGTGAGTGTGCCTGTTCAGAACAGCTGTGCTGCTGGAGATAGCAGTGAGTGTGCCTGTTCAGAACAGCTGTGCTGCTGGAGACAGCAGTGAGTGTGCCTGTTCAGACCAGCTGTGCTGCTGGAGACAGGAGTGCCTCTGCCTGTTCAGAGCAGCTGTGCTGCTGGAGACAGAGCACATCTCTGCTGCTGGGGCTGCAGGCAGAGCTCCTGCACACAAATGCCTGCTTTCCCCGGAGCTGGCTCCTCCTCTCTGCTCGGAAGGTGAAGTGTTCGTGCTGCAGCAGGGCAGGAGAGGGGTGAGCAGCTGCAGGAGGAGCTGGAGGCCTCCATCCCTCTGCCAGCGGATTTTGGGGCAGAGCTGAGGCTTTCAGGATGAGCTGAGCCGCTGTGCAGTGCCCACAGCACAGGTGGCACAGTGCCAGGGGATGGAGAAGGGTTCCAGAGGCTGAGTCAGTCACCAGGAGCAATTATTACCTTGGGGGTTCTGTGCTTTTGCCATTCAGAGCGTGTAGAGTGACAGGATTAGTGCAGTGCCAGCCAGCCTGGCCCTGGCCCTTCCCTTCGGAGCAGGCACCGCGGAGGAGACAGAGCCAGCCAGCAGAGGAGGAGCTGAAAATGCACAAGAGGTGCTCACAACACCTTCTGCCTTCCTGCAAACACTGCTGGAGCTGTAAACAAATCAACTCTACGGTTTGGCACCAGATTCCAGTCCTTATTCCCAGGACTGGAACAGCAGGAATGCTGCAGCTGGAGATGAGTGTGCAGAGCTGGAGAAACACACACTGTGCCCTGAGCCACGGACAGTGATCCCCTGCTTTCCCAGCTTCAAACCTGCAGCTTCAAACAACACCCTGGGGGCTGGAGACAGCTTTGAGAGAGCTTTTGCTGGAAAGGGACAAGCCAGCTGAGTAAGAAAGCAACGTGCATTCCTAAATGTGTGTGTAGGGGAAGGATCTTACCTGTTCTTAGGGATGTACATGTGTATAAAAGCAGGTGTGTTCTGTGTGTTGATAATAGGATAAGCATTAAAAGATGTGACAAGAGAGATAAGGACTTTTTACAGTGGCAGCCACCTGAGGTGCTGCATGGTTCATCCCAGAAAAGCTTCTCAGTTTCTGCCTGGAGTGTGCTGCTGGGCTCATGGCAGAAATCCCTAGCCTGGATGGGGTGATGGAGGACCTGGAGCATTGCTGACAAATATCAGCAATAGGCATCTGGTTAGTCAGATGCCATTATGTTATTCAACCATCCCTAAATAACTATTACACCACTGTAGCCACAAATCCTTTCTGAGAAACACAAGTAAGAAAGCATTAATCGGGTGACCATTGCATGAGGACTGTGTTTTCTTTGGACTGAATGTACTGCAGGTTCTGCTCTGCTCTATTCCTTCCTGAAATATTCCTCACTAAGCCCCAACTCAATGTCAAAACCCCTACTAGTTTTAGTAGGTCTAGGGAAAAGTTTTTTTTTTCCCCCATCAGCTAAGAACAACTCCCTCAAAAAACAGGGGAGAGAATAGATAACAGGATATTATAGCCATGTTTCACATTAGGATCATACTGTATTTTCACCTTTTCACATTAATTTGTCCTGAAGACAGTAACAAGTACAAACATACCAGCTCTCAAACCCTAACCTCCTCTCTAACCCGAACCCAGACTCCTTCTCCTGACATGAAATCTATTCTGAGAAAAGCACTAATGGCCGGAATGGGGAAGGTGTGTCAATGAAAACTCTTCACTCGTGCCTGGCCCTGGGACCCCACTAGATGGGGACATTTCCATGGCACAGCTCCTGTGTGCCAGCCCTGCTCCAGCACCGGCTCACTCACCTTTCTGAGCCCCCTCTCTCGGCAGGACCAGCCTTGCTTTGGTCAGGACCAGCCTTGCTTTGGTATAAATACCAATCCAGGGCACTTTGGGGCTGGCTCTCTTTCTTTAAAGAGCAGTCAATTCAAATAAGTTTTTTTTCCATGAGACCAGAGGGGCTTTTGCCTGTGCACACACACACACACACAGGCTCACACATGTGGATGGATTCAAGAGCCTAAATGGAGTGAAGATCCCACTGCTCCTTAGCTGGAGTAAGTGCTACACCCTTTGTAAGCTGGGCAGCTCGGACATGCCAGACTTTGGGCACAGACTGGTTTTTCAAAGGCCTTCTGGTCTTCGTTAAAACAAGATGATGCATCTCAGGTATTCATTTCAGGGGTATTAGCAGAATACTTCTAAAAGGTTTGCTTGAAAATCAGGAGCTTTCATTTCTTTGTGTGTGTAAAAGCCTTTTCTGCAGCCCAGTATTTTCCAGTCTGTAGGAATCTGGTGTCTGTGCAATGGGAGCAAGGCCCACGTGGCATAGTCACTTATTCTGATAAGGAGAAACTACAGCAATGTTGAATTTTATGAGGTCCCTTTTTCTTTACAGGTGCTAGCATCAGAACATGGAAATATGCCTTATTTTCACCCTATGCTGCACAGGTCTGGGGCTCTGCTGGAGCTGCTGCTCCCTCTCTGTTTGCAAGATGCACAGAAACATTTTGGCTGGCAAAGCCTCTGAAATCATCCACCCCTTAACCCAGCACTGGCAAATCCCACTAAAACATGTCCCTGAGTGCCACATCTGCACATCCCCTGAACCCCCCAGGGATTTCTGTCTGCTTTTACCAGTGTTTCATCTCTCTGTGTGCCCCTAATGTGTCATACCCCAAATCACTGGAGAATGAACTGCTTGGTGTTTCTTGCAATCACAATTAAAATGTTTTTTTTTTCCGTGAGCCTCAGGGGAGCCAGGTCCTGCCTGAGCTCCACAGGTCCTGCATCAACTTCACACCCTCCACTGCACAAAACAGATCCCAGAGACCTAGGAAGGCATCACAAATACCACTGAGCTGAATCACTGCAGAAATGTTATCTTTGTTAACTGTTTCTGCCCTAAATGTCATCTTTGCTAACTCTTTATTATTCCCTCATGCCTACAAACCTGCTGAGAGCACAGGACACCTCACTATCAACAGGGACACACTGCTCTTTTTTTTGGTCTCTCCTCTCTTCCATCGTGCTGATAGCTGTGGATTTTTGCCAGCTGCAAGGAGTTCTTGGCTGGCATTTGAGAAATAGCTCAGCTGGTGACTGGGGAAAGTATGTAGGGATGATCCATTGGAACAAATTAACTCCTTGGTCTCTGCTGTATTTCTGTGATTAACTAGATTTTCTTTCAGTATCAGAGTCTCTGAAACACTTTCTTTTGTCCCCCTCTTAATTTGCTTATTCAGAAGCATTTCAAATGGCAAATTGGAGGCTTCAGGTTAGAGTTTCTATGAAGCCCCAAGCTCCAGCCCCATCCCTTTGCTTGTGCACAGCACAGGGGAGCTGCCAAGGTGTGCCTCTGCTGCAGCTTTTCTGAAAGGAGCCTTTCTGACCTGAAAGGTCAGTAATCACTGCAAGTTCACTTCTGACACTGAACTTTCACACCTTCCAGCATCAGGGATATAACCCAGTGGAGCTGCCAGAAATCATTGTCCAAGACAAGCCAAATAAAATGTTTATTATAAAGCAAGGTGCTCTCTGTAACATCATGTTTTCAGAGAAGAGTTTGCCCGGTCTCTTTTTGTTTTAACCCTTTTCCTTCCATGACTGACTCTGTGCATGCAGCAAATACATACAAGTCCACACACTTGTGTGAATTCTGCTGGAAAGAAACATGTGTACCTTAAAAACCCCCAGGAAAACCTGTCCTTTGAATAGCATATTATTACTTTGCCAATAAAACCTTGAGGTAGATGGCTTATTAAACTATCTTTTGGCCCAAATTGACAATATTTCCTTCTGGGAAATGAGCCACAAGTGTGCCTGTCCCCTGATGTTTCTGTGCCACACACACATCCCAGAAGGATGAAGGGTACAGCAGGGTCAGGACTCTGCTCTTTAGGGCTTGGCAGGTCAGTGGTGGTGAAGGTGTCTGCCTGGAGGCTTGGGAGCACTCAGCCACAGCTATCTGCAGCCCTGTGAAGTGGAGAAGATGAAATATTGAATGCTTTATTCCAGCTCAGTGACTTGTGCTGCCCACAGGGCTGCCTGCCTGGGGCTGTGTCAGCCGAGGACAAAAGTGAGGCTCCACTCGCAAATCACGAGCTTTGAAATATGGAGGGGTGGAAAAACCAAAGATTCCTTGCATGCCCAGAGTACTTTTTGTTCTGATAAGGAGAAAATAGAGACTTCTGGCTGCAGCATTTGCTTTATTACTCATTTATTTCTGCAGCTAGATGTGTTTTCACGGCACAGATACAACAGAATTGTCAGGTGACATAGCCCAGCCTAAAGACTACCAAAACCCAAATGAAGAAGAAATCCAAAAGAAAACCAAAACCCAAAAGAAGTCCCACTGTCACTGTCCCACTCTCAGTGTCACACTGTCACTGTCCCACTGTCACTGTCTCACTGTCAGTGTCCCACTGTCACTGTCCCACTCTCAGTGTCCCACTGTCACTGTCCCACTATCACTGTCCCACTGTCACTGTCCCACTGTCACTGTCCCACTGTCACTGTCCCGCTGTCACTGTCTCACTGTCAGTGTCCCACTCTCAGTGTCCCACTGTCACTGTCCCACGCTGCAGCTGTGACCTGAGAACACTCACTGCAGGGAGCACAGAACCTTGTGGGGAATGCAAAGGTTTCACACGAGTGTGTGAATCTCCTCCATCAGCACATGAAGCCAATACACTCCACGAGGGGCAGGGTGCCACCTGCAACCTGCTGAGGCTCAGAAGCCCACAAAAACACTCCAAGGTGCTGAAATAAAAAGTATTTTAAAAGGCCCTTGGAACACTAACACACCTCCAAAGGCCAGGGAAGTCACAGCACTCAAAAATGGAAAGGCTTCATAGGTGGAAAGAACGTGCTTGGTGTCCAGAAAACGACTCAGTCTGCCTGGGCAAGCCCTCAGTGCCACCAGTCCTTCCTTGCAGTGTCCCTGAGTGTCCCTGCAGTGTCACAGCCCTGATCTCACCCCCAAAGGTGCTGGGGCTGATTTTGCTGCAGCCTGACAGCCGTGTTGGGTCACTGGTTAATTTGAAGTGTGACTGAACCAGTCACCGATTGCCTGGCTGTGCATCACATTCCCATTTTCCCCAGATTCTCTCTCTTTTGAAGAAAATGCTGGTTTCTTTTACCCCTGTATTCATTTTGGGCAGATCCGGGGTGTTTCTTCCTCTCTTGAATAAGCCCATAATAAAGTGGCTGTTTTCTTCTTCTTCTGAGACATTCTTGATGAATTTTCCTCTCTGATTAATTGCCTTCTCCCCACAACTTTTACTTTTCCTCCCAGTTATTCCCTCCAGCTAATGAGCATTCTGCTTTTCAGCAGGCACTGTGATTCTGTTGCTTTGTTCCAAGGCACATCACATCCTTTTCCTCCTGACAGCCGGTTTCTAGGGGCATGCCTGGATCTCCAGTTCCAGCTGTCCTTCCATTTCCAGTGTGTGCACAACCTGAGCCCAGCTCCAGGAGGCTGCAGCTCTGCCTGGGGCTGGATGCTCCTCCAGGGCACCTGGAGCTGCTCAGCTGTTGCTGAGCATCCTCACGTTCCCGTAACGTTTGGGGCTGATCTGTGCCCCTGCTGTGCCCTGTGACACCTCTGTTCCCAGGGCTGCTCCATCTGCTGCTGCCCAGCCTCTCCTGCCACTGCCTGCACTTTCTGCTCATCATTTTTAGCAGCATTTTCAGTGGATGACAACCTCTGTGCTCCAGCAGCTTTGGCCACATTGTTTTCATGGGATCACTGGTTTATTTTCACAGCTCTCCCTTCCCTCGTGCCTCTCCTCTGGCACGTTTTATCCAGCACATTTGATCTCTCCTCTGTGCTGACGCTGGTGCTGCCTGGGTTTTGTTTTCCATGGGGTTGGCAGCCCCTGTTCCTTCACTGTGACCACAAAAATTCACTCCACAGGAGCGCTTTGGCCCACTTGTATCCGAGCATTTCAAATTAACTTCTTCTAATTCTCATTAGAAATAATAATATTTAAGCATATTTTTCATACATTTAAAATATTTAAATTTTATTCATTCATTCATTTATTAATTTATTTGTTTACTTGTTTATTTACTTATTTACTTATTTACATATTTATTTATTTATTCTTTATTATCTATTTATTTATTTATTTAAATTATGTTTAAATAATATTTAAACATAATTTTCATAGTTTGGTCCTCGCTTCTGCCCCAGATCCTTTCTGATTCTTTACCACAGGACCCAGGCCTCCATCAAAAGTGGAATCCTCCCTTGTACTGAACTGCACAGAAGTATTTGATTTTTTAAAAATTCAGGATGCTTATGAAAACCTTTCCCTGTAGATGACTCAGTCTAAATTCTGTTATTTTAGTAGAGTTATGGGTTTTTTATGTAAACAATAAAAATTTCTTGTCAAAAACTATAAAGGATACCACAGTTCATCACTTTAATTTTTTTAAAAAAACCTGAATTTAAAAGAAAATTGCTTAGAAATGCTTTTTGTGCATAATAAACTTGTGTTAAAGGAGAATAACAGTTCCAATAGGTTGCAGATAATGTGAACTTACAGAGGGATGTGCTTCAGGGGGTTATTTTTGCAGATGATATTTCATATGGATTATGAACTTTGCCCTCCATATTTCAATAGGAATTTATGTGAACATCTTGCCAAGAAAATACTGGGAAAAAAAAGAGCTGGGAAAAGGCAGCCAAATACACAGCAAAGTGCTGAAGTACAAAACAAAAGTACTAATAAAAGGAAAAAAAAGATAATTGTATAATGATTCACAAACTCAAGCAAGTCGAGATGGAGGGGGCACCTAAATTTCCTTAATGAAATGAATTTCTCTGTTCTGAACCACTCAGTGGCTTCTTCTCGTGTACTTGGACAAGTCCAAGTGCTTTGTGAAGTTCAGCATCAGTGGCAGGGACCTTGTGCTGGCTCCTGCAGCTCAGAGGATGCAGCAGGGAACACTGACTGGTCAAAGGGATTAGAGCATCTTGCATTTATGGATTTTAAAAGTCAGATCTTTCCAAATGAGGGATTTGTGTGTTTTTGTAGGCTCAGGGAAGCAGCCAGCTGTGAAAGGTTAACCTTTGCTGTGGGATTTCTGTTCTCTTTCGTGTGAGACACAAACTTATTCACCATAACAACCACTGAAAACTGTGTGGCATGAAACAGTAAAAATGGAAAAAGGCAGCAATGCCCATCCTTGAAGGAATATTAATTCAAAGCAGCTTCAATTCCATAATGGAAAGATGTACAAAATCCCATCATTCAGAATGGCAATTTTGAACTGGAAGTGTTGGAGCTGTTCCTCTAATGTGGGTATAAATACTGGCAAATCTGCTAAAATCTGTGCAAATAATGCCTGATTTTGGCTTGGATTCACTTCTGACTTCTGTGACATTACCAGTGTGATGTTAGATACACACAGGTGAAATATGTTCAAAATATTTAGAATTGCATGTGGGAAATCAGAGTATATAAATGAATTACTTCTTTACCAGGTTTTATCACTTTGTTTGCATTTTTTTTTATTGTGAAATTATAATGATATTAAACTAAGTTTTAACTATGTTACGAACCAAAAAATTTGAATAAAAACACAATGTATTAATCAGTAATATCTATGTTTTTGGTGTTAATGAATTGCAACTTAGGTTTTTGATGATTTAATATATAATTTTGTATTCCTCCCAACTTCATAAATGTTTATGATATTGCTAAGCATCAGGAGGTGCAGCTTCTGTAGCTCACTCCCAGTTTCCTTAACCACAAAGACCCAGAAGCAGGAAATACCAGCACAGCCCTCAGGAGGGTGTTTGTAGCTGTGGATGCCAGCTGACCCTCTCCATCCTCTCCAGGGAAAACGTGCACACTTGTGTAGAAAGAATTGGCATTTCCATCCATCAGAGCAGGCTGTACTTCCTGGGAAGCTGGGAGAAAGATGGCACGCAGGAGTTTTAAAGTGTAAACTGATGGCAGAGGATCATTGCAAAGGGAAAAGATCTTTGAGGACACTTAGAGACCTTAAGAAGTGTCAGCCTGCCAGACCCACCACTAAATCCCATCCCTGTGCCGCTTCCACGCATCTGAACGCACCTGGACAGCAGATTTGAGAAGCAAAAGGGTTCCCACCCATTGCCATGGACTTGGGCATTACAAGTAAAAACAAATAAATACTTTCCTGCACCTCTCAGAGCCTTTTTTTGCCACACAACATTATTTCTGGGAGCTGACACAGTGCAAGGAACACTAAGGAAAAGCACTTTGGTGGGCATTAGTTAGGTCTGCACCACTTAAAACCTGGAGTGCCTTCAAAAGAAGATACAGTCCACAAAGCAATAAAAATGTTCATATTTCAGATGTACAGCTGCTACCTGAATAATGAGCCCTCAAAATGAGTGATATTTGTGTAATTCTGTTTTTGCTGAGTGAAGTACAGCTGCCACACCAGGGCTGTGTTTGAGGAAGCTGCCAGACACACTGTGTTTAACAACTCCTGACATACAACAATCTCACTGCTGGAATATTGTACAATAATCCAGTCACTTAAAGTCCTTGTCCCAACATTTCCAAGTTTCCATGCTGCAAACCCTCGTGTGAGCAGAAAAACATTCTTACAACAATCTTGCTATTCTTTTTTCCTGAACTTGATCAACTGATGGATTGTCCACAGTGCAATTGTTGGAGAGGGACAAGAACTGTTAATTAAATTGGTAAATGGACATGCAGCAAAGCAGATGTTTGAAACACAGAAAGCATAATATAATATAATATAATATCATATAATAGAATAGAATAGAATAGAATAGAATATATGTAATATATGTAATATAATATAATATAATGTAATGTAATGTAATGTAATATAATATAATGTAATTTAATGTAATGTAATGTAATATAATGTAATATAATATAATATAATATAACATAACATAACAACATAGCATAGCATAATATAATATAATATAATATAATATAATATAATATAATATAATATAACATAACATAATATAACATAATATAATATAATATAATATAATATAATATAATATAATATAATATAATATAATATAATATAATATAATATAATATAATATAACATAACATAACATAATATAATATAACATAACATAATATAATATAATATAATATAATATAATATAATATAATATAATATAATATAATATAACATAACATAATATAATATAACATAATATAATATAATATAATATAATATAATATAATATAATATAATATAATATAATATAATATAATATAATATAATTAATATAATTAATATAATATAATATACCGTGTCTAAATGAATGAACAATGTGTGGGAAAATGTAAATGTGAGATGCACACTCCCCACCCTGCTGCTCTCCTTTGTCTCCAGGCTCACCCAAGCAGGAGGTGGTTTCCATTCTCCAGGGTCACTGATTCAGATGATGCCTTTGACAAGAGCGTGTTCCCCGTGCCAGGGGCCTGGCTTTGCCTCAAATCCACCTCAAGGGGCTTGTACTGACACTGATCTAATCTTACAAATTCCTTGTATGTGATAGCCCTGAAATGTGCTTTTTCTAACTATATGTGTACATGTTCTAAGATTATTCTGCCTCATTATGTTCTCTCTGAATTAATGAATTAAGGCCTAAGAATAAGTGATATCTCAGCAGAAAGATCACATGGGTTTTGGTGTGATGTTTGTTTTTTGTGCTATGAATGAGATGCTTTTTAACTGTGGTACTTTCCTCAGAAAAAGTTCAGCTCTCTGGGCTGCACTTTACCTATGAAAATTTGTTAGAATTCCCTGACATCCTTTACCTAACATCGTTTTGGACAAGACTTTGCTCCAGTCCAATGTAAGAACTGACTAATCAGTGTTTGCTTTTATACAGAAGCAGTATTTTCAATGGACAGGACTTTTTTCCCCCACTGTGAAGAAACAGTAGAGAGACCCTGATTACAAGGGTTCCTTTATATTAAATGCAGATGAGTTTGTTGATTTTTGCTTTCTGGTGTGGGTTTTTTGTTTTGTTTAGTTTGGTTTTTTTACTGGAGGGGTTGTCTCTGTTGCTTTAATCATGCAAGATAAAAACAGTTAAACAAATGACCAGAAGAGGTGATCAATGCTAGAAACTCCTTCTGATCCTCATTTATTCTGTTTAGAGTGCAAGCCCCTCTGGAATTGATGGGAATTTGGTTTGAGGCCCAAATTCACAAAGATATTATGGAGTATCTAGCTTCTAGTCCGTTTCCTGGAGTCTGGCAGCCTTTGGGAATTTGGGCCTCCAGCATTTCTTTTAAAGTCTTCTTTGAACGTGCAGTGAAATTCTTGGGGTACAGCACAAGGAGGAAAAACCATGTGGAAACTGGGGAAGACACACACAGATAACAAAATGATGATGTTGCTCGAATATTTTTTAGAGAAATTCGAAGGGAATCATCGGTCAGTGGGGTGCTGGCCAGGCAGCTGCAGGTCGGGTCCCCCTCTGAGCCCAGAGCATCTTTTGAGAGCCTTCTCTGGCAAGCAAAGCACACGATGGAGGTTCCACACAGCTCCCACCGCCCTCTTCCATCCAACCTGTCCGGAACACCGAGAGAACGAAGGGCTCGGCTCTGAACGGGGAAACTCGCACTGCTCCTTTCTCTCAGCATCTCCCCCTGTCGCTCAGAATCTCCTCCTGTTCTCTCAGCATCTCCTCCTGTTCTCTCAGCATCTCCCCTCATCTCTCAGCATCTCCCCTCATCTCTCAACATCTCCCCCTTCTCTTTCTCTCAGCATCTCCCCTGTCTCTCAGCATCTTCCCCTGTCTCTCAGCATCTCTCTGGTCTCTCAGCATCTCCCCCTTCTCTCAGCATCTCTCTGGTCTCTCAGCATCTCTCTGGTCTCTCAGCATCTCCCCCTTCTCTCAGCATCTCCCCGGTCTCTCAGCATCTCCCCGGTCTCTCAGCATCTCTCCGGTCTCTCAGCATCTCTCTGGTCTCTCAGCATCTCTCCGGTCTCTCAGCATCTCTCTGGTCTCTCAGCATCTCTCCGGTCTCTCAGCATCTCCTCCCCGCTCTCGGGGCGGGGGCTCCGGCGGGGCTGCGGCTCCTCCCGCTCCGCTCCGCCCCGACCGCCGGCGCTGAGCGTGGGGCCGGCAGCGGGGCCAGCGGGGCCAGAGGAGCCAGAGGAGCCGGGAGGAGCCGGGAGGAGCCGGGAGGAGAGGAGGAAAGGCCAGAGGAGCGGCAGCAGGCCCGGCAGGAGCAGAGGAAAGCCCGGCAGGAGCAGAGGAAAGCCCGGCAGGAGCAGAGGAAAGCCCGGCAGGAGCAGCAGAAGGGCCAGAGGAGCAGAGGAAGGGCCAGAGGAGCAGAGGAAGGGCCAGAGGAGCAGAAGAAGGGCCAGAGGAGCAGAAGAAGGGCCAGAGGAGCAGCAGCAGCCCCTGCAGGAGCAGCAGCAGGCCCAGAGGGATGCATTTCCCGGCGGTACAGGCAGCCCTGCTGCTGCTCCCTGCCTCGCTGCTGGCCGCGCCGGGAGCGCCGGCCCCGGGCGCAGGGAGAGCCGCCAGCCTCGGGGAGATGCTGCGGGAGGTGGAGGCGCTGATGGAGGACACCCAGCACAAGCTCCGCAATGCCGTGCAGGAGGTGAGGGGTGAGGGGCTCTCTCCCCAGGGTCTCCCCGCTCGTTCCCCGAGCAGCGGCCCGAGCGCTCCGGGACAGACGGACAGGGATCGGGGCTGTCCCCAGCCGGGGCTCAGGGCTCCCAGTGCCCCCGAAACCCCCCGAAAAGCGGCTTGCTCGTGATGGAATTGCGTGTGCTGATCTCAAATTGCTGGCCCGGAATCGCACGGGACCCGTTTCACAGCCGGGAACTGAGACCGAACCCAAAGCCATGGTCTCGTATGGCTGTCAAAACACCCTGTCCCTGCACTCCCCTTCTTGTGTGCTTTTTATTCCCGTTTCTGGTGAGAATCTTCCTTTCAACTTCTCTTTTCCTCTCGTTCAAAAATCCTTAGTCTACAAAACCCTTTAACTGGCAGCCTGCTGCAGAAACAGACCTTGGTGTGCTATAATGAGATAATTTCTGAACTTTTGCTGTCATCCGGAACCTACCTCTGTTATCCTCTTCATTTGGACTGCAGACACATTGGAATAAACCATTCCTCACAATGCTGCTTAGGGATGGAATCACAATTCCTGCCTGTTTTACTCTACAGTCAGTGCTGGACTGAGGAAAGCTCTGTGTGCAGCACAAGGCGTGAATTGTTTGAGCAGTCTTAGGAGATAAATGGTTTGTGCTTAGAAAGGTTTGCAGCTGCTGCTTAAAACAAACAGACACGCCAAAAGGAGAGGTTTTGCCTAGGGAAAACTCCTGTTGTTCATCCTGGTTGAGCTGGCGGCCTCCCAGCTCTGCCCCAAATAAAGGACACGGTTTGTTCCTGTGTGTTTCCAGGATTCACGCCCTTCCTCACCCCACAGGGACAGCAGAGGATGAAATTCTGATACGTGCACCCCCCTCATCTATAGGGCTGCCCCTGTTGGCTTCAGGGGATTTTGTTTCTCTCCCTTGCCGGGATATTCTCCCTCCTGTGTCAGAATGGAAGGTCTGCCTGAGGCTGTCAGTGGTTTTCTGTGAGGAACAGAGCGCTGGGCTCTCCTCTGACACTGATACCAAAGCTGCCAGTCCTGCACCCTTCCTTCCCTGCCAGGGACTGACTTTGGCTTCAGCAGCTCAAGGGTTGAGCTCAGCCCTGTTTGTGTGGCCCATTAAAAGCTGCTCTGGGCAGGGTTTGGCACTGGGGGCTGCACAAGAAGCGTGGCTTGGTCTCTTTTGTGATATTTCTGCTAATTTTCAGTTGTTTGGTTGTTTTTTTATCTTAATTTGGCAGATGGAAGCTGAGGAGGAAGGGGCAAAAAAGCTGTCAGAAGTCAGATTTGAAGATTTACCTCCCAATTACCATAACGAGTCCAGCACAGAAACCAGAGTGGGCAACAGAACTGTTCAGACTCATCAGGAAATTGATAAGGTATGAGAAAACTTGTACATGGTGAGCTCTCCATCCTCACACACCTTGTCTTCAAAGAAACAACCCAGTTTTACATGTTTATTCACAAGGTAATTTGGAGTGTAAATTTTCCTGGTGATAGTTACTCTGGGGTTTGATTGTATCTTCTGAGCTTGACTAGTGTCAAGGAGAGCTGTCATGAAAGGTTAGAGTGAAATAACAATTCATTTTGGAAAAAGGGGAAAATGGGACTGAGCTGCAGCAGTTACATGGGAATGAAAACCCAACCTTCTCCTGCTCAGCTGGCTCCTTTGCAGTGCCATTTTAAACAGACAAGGAGGCAGCTCTGTCATCCACTTTCCCCCTCAGATTAGGGTTAATAAGGGTGGCAGCAAAATGGGAGAAAAGAGGGGGTGGGAGTGGGTTAATTATTGCAGGATTTGGGACTGAGAGTAACAAAGGACTAATAAAAACTGAAGTTTGATGTTTTGTTCTTTCCCTGTATCAGGTCACAGATAACAAAACTGGATCAACAGTTTTTTCTGAGACAGTTATTACATCCATAAGAGATGGAGAAGACAAAAGGAACCATGTAAGTAAGCACATTTATTTCCTTTGGAAGACCAAACAAATACTTTGGGTTCCCTGTTCAGAAAAATGTGTCAGAGTTCACCAATAAAATTTTGGAATGTTCTGAAACACACACAACCATTGGGGTAAGCAAATGTTTGTGTTTTTAAATTAGTTTAACTTAGGAACACTGTGACTTGGAAACAGAGTTAATGCACATGTTTGAATATTCAATTTGTCTGTCAAATGTAAATGTTAAATAGCAAAGATAGTTACACAGCCCTTCCCAGGGACTGTGGGTAAATCCTTACTATAACACTGAGCTTGTCTTCCATTAGAAAAAAACACTTTATGGATTTTAACAGTTGAAATAACCCCAAATCATTTATTTATGAGGAATCTTTGGAACAACATCTGGCTCTATTTGCTTTCCAGCCTAACTCAGTGATGGACAGCTGGCCATGAAATGTCACTTTGAGGAGAAGGGAGAGAGATGGGACAATGAATCCCCCTCCCCTCAAAATATGGTTGTTTAAGGACTCCCAAAGGAGTTTAAAAGCTCAAGAATGTTCTTTACCCGAGTCTTGCAAGCACAGGAACATTTGCTAAACGTCAGTAGTCACATGAGAAATTCAGCACTACTTTAAAAAATTGGCTTTTCATTGGTTGTAGTCTTACCAAAATGGTTCTTTTTTGTGCTCTTGCTAAGACTGGGCTGGCCAGGTTTCCTCTGATAGCTGGCTTCATCTGACTAATAGTTTGTGGTTTGATTTACTTCAACACACCCTGGCTTTCTTCAGAGAAACTTACCTCCAGTTCTTTCACTGAAGCAGCTCTGTAGCTATTTTATAAATATAACTATGGAAATTATTTTATAAATATAATGATGGAAAAATGATGTCAGTAGTTCCCATTTATAGAGGGCACAGAACCTGAAATTAGTGCCTCTTTTCTAAAGCTTTCCCTCTCACAGCTCATGTTTCTATACTGCTATTTCAATTTGAAAATGGCAAGTAGCAAAATACAGCACACACAAGCAACTTTACTTCTTTTTTTCCTACTATTTGGCAAAGCTTGTAGCTTAAGTGAACACCCGAGGTATAAAAATAAATTGTAACTATTCTAAACTACAGCTGATCCTATAGAAAGTGTTGACATCCCCCACAGTGCTTTTTGATAATGAGATTATGTGTAATGAAGACAATCCAAATGGGGTTTTTCCCAGGCAAAGGTGATCATCATCTTCAAATGCAGCACAAAACTTTTTAACCTTCTCAGCACTGCAGCACAGCACTGGTGGTGTTTCATAACGTGTTTGGCTTGCCTGTGGTGTCATTCTTCACACCCACTCCTCAATTAACAATTAACAATTAACAATTAACAGCACTGAGGTGCCTGACAGGAGTCAGGCTGAAAATGCTTGCAAACTTCCAGTGTCAAGGGGAATATAACATATTCCAGCAATAGAAATAATACAGCTTTTGCTGTTACAAGGGCAAAGAGATGTCGTGGGAGCGATGCAATTAAGAACTGGGGGATTTGGGTTGCAGTGAGGAGAAAAAAGCAGTGCTGGGGGGAGATGTGTGAAGCAGGAGAAAAGTTTTGGCCAAGTTCAAAGGCATTGTTGCTTAGATCTCTAAATTTAAGGCAAAAGTATTGGGAAATGAGTTGCAGGAAACTTTGCACTGGGCCTTTAGGTGTTTTTTCTGCAGACAGATTTTCGTACCTGAGGTTCTGTGTGACGTTGTGACGTGTCCTGGTCACTCTCTGGGCTTTGCAGACCAACAGGAGGTGGAAGAGTGATTCCATTGCCTTCACTGGCTCACTTTATAGGCTTTATTCACTTTACCTTATGAAACTTATGTGTTCCCACAGCTCCTGCTCTTTAGGTACAAAATTTGGGTGGTAAAAAGAAGAATTTTCCAAGCACCTTCACAAACCCCTTCCTGTGAAATATAAACTCAGTGTAATTTATTTCTGATAACTGGGACCCTGCACCTCCTGACTCTACATTTCTTTTCTGTGCTGACTTGTAAGCCTCTGAAATCCCTGGAAGTTTTTCATGTGACATTTTTGGCTTTGAGAGATGACACAAGAGCCTCACAAGGAGGCAAAGGAGTGTCTGCACTGCAATACCTGCAGTAATGGCAATAATCCACTTATTGGCTGGAATGAGAATTCCAGGGCTGGGGAAGCAGCTTTGTGGAAAAGAAATGCAGGTGGTGCCTGCATTTTTTAATTGAAACCCCAGTGCCTGTCCCCCTGCAGCAGATACCCATACACACACAAGCAGTGCATTGAAATAAAGGTGTGGAAGCAGGTGCATGTACCTGGAGTGCAGGTGTTACAGAAACACCAGGGGAGGTCCTGCACACACAGACTTTTCCTGGCAGACTGTTTCTCCCTGGCAGTGCAGCAGGGCTGGGCTGCTCCCCATGCCTGTGTGTGCTGCTGGCAGCTGGGCTCCTGGCCACTCCAGCAATGCAGCTCCATGCCCTGCATGGCTGGGAGGCTCCTGTGCATCCCCAGGCTCCCATTCCCTTTCTCAGGTGTCTCTGGGGGCTGGCAGCCACCCCTGCAGGCATCACTCTCCCTTCCAGTCAGCCATGCATTGGAATTGTACTGAAGGTGCAGGGTGGGGTGGGAGTTCTGGCTCTGTTTACTCCTTTCTCTGTCTGGAAATGACTCAGAGCCTGCTGCTGAATTTGGATCACATGAGGAATCCCTCAAACCTCATCCTTGGAAAGCCCAGGGGGAGAAGCAGTATCTCAGGGCATGTGGAGAGTTGGACATCAGTTTGCCATCGTGCTGTCAGGCAAAGCTTTAGAGGATTTCCTGGGTCTAAGATATCTCACAGCTGTCAGCAAGGGAAGGGTTTGGTCCCCTGGTGGTGTTTGCCTTGGACTCCATCCCTGGTGGAATCTGCAGTACATTCATGTTCTGACATCCCTTCTGGAAGGACACAGGGTGGGCTGCACACCCTTTTCCATTTCTTCCTCGTTTGTGTTCGTTTAGGAAATGAAATTTGGGTGGTAAAAAGAAGAATTTTCCAGGCACCTTCACAAACTCCTTCCTGTGGAAGGAAATGGGATGAATATTCATGAATAGTCATCCTCTCGTGCTGTTGATATCCTCTAGGCACATGATTTCAGATGGAAAATTAAATTAAAGGAAAAATGAAATGAAAGAGGCTCTTTTTTAATCCAAACAAATGCCCCAAAGAGGAGGTCTTGACAAAGCTACAAAAAGTCAACACCTGTGACCCAGATGCCTGCTCCATCCTTAGGCAGACATGGAGCTCATGTTCCCAAAATCCTCAAGGGCTGGAGATGATTTATCCCACTGCTGTTGCTGTAATTCAAACCCCTTCTTCTTCCATCTACAGCTCATGAAAAATAAACTATTCCATTTCTTCTATGGGAAAAGCAATCTTATACTGCCAACTCTGCCGTGGGCAAAATCCACTGAATGTGGGTCCTTACCAGGGCACTTCTGTTCCAGTGTTGTCATCTTTGGCTTAAACAGAGTTAAGCTGAAACCCTAGACTACCAAATGAAGTGTGTATAATGATACAGGAACAAAGCCCATAAGATTCAGGGTTTGAAATCAGTTCAGTGAGGGATGGGGCACAGGTCAACATCTTCCTCTCGGTGTGCTACTCTTGATTCAGTGCTGAAGCTCAGCCAGCAGCTGTTAAGCACAGAAATCTTGTTTTCAAAGGCTTTTCTTTCCCCCCAGCTGTTTCACACCCTCGCTGTGTGCCAGGTTTTATTTTGCAGCTCTGCAGAGCTGCCACAGCTCAGCAGTGAAGCACAGGAGCTTTGTGGCTGCAGTGAATCTCAGCTCCAGGGAGTGTCCCTGGCTCAGGGCTGTGTCTGTGTGAGCCCCAGGCAGCAGTGGCACTGCAGAGCTTCAGCACAGCCCTGCACAGGCTCCACCACTGCAGCCCAGCACACCTGGGGTCCAGCCCAGGCCACCAGAGCTCACACACATCTCCTGCTTATCAAACACCAGGGAGCTGTTCTCCCACCCACAGATCCACAGGTAGATGCATCTCTCTGTTAGGGCTGTTCATTACAAACTCATTAGGAAAACCCTGTTTATAAACATGCATCAGTGTTTTGACCTCACTTATACATAAATATACACACACACATAGACAGTCCTTTTCTCCTTTGCTGGTTAGATAGTCCTTGGTTTCCAGAGCAGGGTAATTACCTGTCAGATATGTCATTTATTTAATTAGAACAGTTCATCTCATGTGCCCACTTTGATATCACTGATATAACTGATTGAGATGAGTGCTTGGCACTGTGTTTCCAACACAGGAGAGTTTTAGAGGCTGTAGTCCTGCCGGGATCAGGTTATAATTACTGAGTGAAAAAGAAGAGTGAGGGAAGAAAATGAAGGGGCTGCTTCTGCAAAGTGACCTGCTGTTAAATTATTGCAAGGCATACAGAGAGATTTTGACCAAGAGTGAGCAGAGCATGATCTGAGAGAGCTCCTAGGCACCATTTTTCTCATTATCCTGAGGCATTTGCCAGGAATTTCTTTGGTTTTGTTTCTTTGGGTTTTTTTGGGTGTAGTTCCTTCTTTCATTGGAGTCAGCTCCTTGAAGCTGTGGGTGATATTTTATTTATTCCCTCTTTTGACATGGAGACCAACTGCATGGGGTCTGAGAGGACCTGATCAGTGACAAGATGTGATCAGTGACAGGATCTGATCAATGACAGGACCTGATCAGTGACAAGATGTGATCAGTGACAGGATCTGATCAATGACAGGACCTGATCAGTGACAAGATGTGATCAGTGACAGGATCTGATCAATGACAGGACCTGATCAGTGACAAGATGTGATCAGTGACAGGATCTGATCAATGACAGGACCTGATCAGTGACAAGATGTGATCAGTGACAGGATCTGATCAATGACAGGACCTGATCAGTGACAAGATGTGATCAGTGACAGGATCTGATCAATGACAGGACCTGATCAGTGACAGGATGTGATCAGTGACAGGACTTGATCAGTGACAGGATGTGATCAATGACAGGATCTGATCAGTGACAGGATGTGATCAATGACAGGATCTGATCAGTGACAGGATGTGATCAATGACAGGATCTGATCAGTGACAGGATCTGATCAGTGACAGGATCTGATCAGTGACAGGATCTGATCAATGACAGGATCTGATCAATGACAGGATCTCTGTTTGTGAGCTGGGAATAAGCAGCTGGTGTGGAAGGGGCTGCAGCTCTTTCCCTGCTGGTGAGAGTCTCTGGGGTCACAGCCTGTCCCAGTAATTCCCTTTTGGGCAGCACATTTAGGCCAACGTGCTGTGCTGCTTTGGCACCTAAGGCCAGGCTCAGGTGGCTCCAGGCCACCTCCAGCTGTGCCCCATGGACATGTTCTGCCTCCATTTAGATTGTGTCACAGGGAGAACCAGAAATGAAGTGTTCCCAAATGAAATGCTTCTGGGAAGTGGGGGAAAAGGAATTGGAGGAGATTGGCTCCGTGGAGAAGCTCAAGACAAAGCCAAGGGATTTGTGTTTTGTTGTTTATTAGTTTTGAGCAGTCCTGTTCCTGCTGAGCAGCCACCCAAAGAGCTGGCTCTCCCCCAGCCCTGGGATGTGACCCCAGCACAGCCTGCAGCTCATGGCTGCTCTTTTTCAGACGTCTGTTTTTAACAGAAGTTCCTCATTTTACGAATGCTGTGTGCCTGGCAGGGCAGCAGTGAGAGGTTTGTGCTGCTGGAAAGTATTACAGAGGTTTTGAGGTATTTCAGGGCAAATTAATTCATATCTCCTTAAAGACAAATGCATTATGTGCCCTGTCTAGACAACACAGAGATTAGGAACTGGAATGCTACTGCATTTCAAATTGAGGTAGTAGTTTCCATGGAGCAATATTCCATTCTGTGTAATTCTGCCCTTTTTTTAAATACATGTAGGATATAAAACAGCTTTTATGCTTCTTTTTTTTCCTTACTACTCAGCAGTTTTTGCCATCTGCTGCAGCAATGGAGAGCAGTCCTGCATGAAACAGCTTGCAGAACTGAGCCCAAGCCTGGGAGGGTTTGTGAGGGTTTGTGAATCCTTCCTCCTGGGAGGGTTTGTGAGGGTTTGTGAATCCTTCCTCCTGGAAGGGTTTGTGAGGGTTTGTGAATCCTTCCTCCTGGAAGGGTTTGTGAGGGTTTGTGAATCCTTCCTCCTGGGAGAGTTTGTGAGGGTTTGTGAATCCTTCCTCCTGGGAGGGTTTGTGAGGGTTTGTGAATCCTTCCTCCTGGAAGGGTTTGTGAGGGTTTGTGAATCCTTCCTCCTGGGAGGGTTTGCTGTGGGAGATGTCGGTCCCAGGCTGAGCTGGGATGGAGCTGATGCTGTCTCAGGGGGCTGAGCTGCTGGGGAAGGATCTGCAGCTCCACAGAGCTGAACTCTGGGTTTCACCTCAGCTACAGGTCCCTTGGGAAGAGTGACCTGCTTGGTGTGAGGAGGTTTCAGTGAACACAAAAAGGGGCTTTTGCTCAGAGCAGCTGTTGGAGCTCAGCTGTCCCCAAACACAGAGAGAGGAGCTCCTGTGCATTCCCAGGCTTTCCACTGAACTCCTTTTCTAATTGTCACACCAATTGCTCCAGTGGCACTGCCTCCTGTGCTGTTTGTGCTGGCAGAGCTTCCCCACCCCTCCCAAATCACTGATTTTGCCTCTCCGTGGCTCGGGAGCCTGGAGTGCACCGAGGGTTAGGAATGAACACCTTGGAGGGGCTGTTCTGGCTCTCCAGCCGTGCAGAAAACAATCCTGCCTCTCCCCTCAGCCCCCTCAGAAGGCACAAAGCTCACCTGGATCACAGCAAGCCACAGCAAACAGGACACAGGGATTACACAAGGGGGGGAAAGGGCTGCTCCTGCTCCAGGCTCACTGCTCCCTGCCAGAGAAGCACAGGAACATCTGCAAGGTGATGGCAGCGCCTTCCTCTGCTTTCTTGGGGTCTAAACTGAAGAGTAAAGACCCCAGGAGAGAAAGTCTCGCCCAAGACAGTCCCTGACAAATATTGGCTGAAGATGTGAGTGGTGAAGAGAGTCTTGTTTGAAGTCCCCTTTGAAGAACTTTCTGACAATGTGGAGCCAGGGTGTGTGTGAGTGGGGGACAGGGAATGGATAAATCGAATGCCAGTTGTGAATTTAAAATCAGTGAGTCCATTCTGAAGGTCAGACATCATCAGAATATTTTTTAGTCTGCAGTTCAGGCTTTAATTAAGGATTAAGGGGAAAAAGTTAAAAGCAGAATGAGTGTTATTTCAGCACCTACTGTACCACCAGCAAAGCAGTAAATGTACTGCCACAGTGAGGTACCAAGGACAAGAAACCTCAGGTTTCTTTCAGCAGCAGTTGTTTCAGCAGACCTGGGAACCCTTTCCACGATTTTCATTTCTTGTTGCTTTTTTGTTTTCCCTGCTGGTTTTGGAACAGATCCTAATGCCCAAATATCTTCCAGGTGCTGCAGGATATTCACTGCAGAGCACAGTATTATCCTGAGAGCCCTCAGGATGCTGGGTGTGTCCTTCCATGGCATTTGCACCCTGGCCACTGATGGTCCCAGTACAGCCAGTCCCAGTGGTCCCAGAACCAGCAGTGTTCTCTCTTTGGTGCCCTTTAGCCCTGCCTAACACCATATTCCTTTGCATTTCATTTTATCCAGATTGGCTCCTTGCCCAGCAACTCTTCTGTCTAAAGGGAGCTGAATTAGAAAGGTCTGTTGCCTGATTCAATAAGGAAAAATAAATACTAATAATATCTATATGGTTCCCCTCTGCAGGTGGGCACTGGTGAGCTCTGCATTTACTGGGGGTGTCTGGGTGAGGCAGAGCAGGAGTGGGGCACAGATTCACAGAGCACATGTGAGAGGAAGCCTTTGCCAGGAAAGAAAATCACAAAGGGATTTTTTTTTCCCTGTCTGGAAACTCTCATAAAACTGAATGTCTGAACTGGTGGGACATAGTTCAGTAAGAGGAAAAAGTTTTTTGGCGCAGGACTCGTTAATTAATTGAGGAGAAAGCAGCAGCTTTGGTGTTAGATGGTTTTAGAGCTAGAGGGAGAGTTATTCCATGAGCTTAAAGCAGTTTGTGGCAAGACTTCTCCTTTGTGGAGAAGATCAGCTGGAAAAGCTGACAGCAGTGAGCCCTGGCTGTGTGCCTGAGAGGGGATGGAGAGGAGGGGATGGAGAGGAGGGGATGGAGAGGAGAGGATGGAGAGGAGGGGATGGAGAGGAGAGGATGGAGAGGAGGGGATGGAGAGGAGGGGATGGAGAGGAGGGGATGGGAGGGGGTGGAGGAGGGGGGGGGG
>NW_005087649.1:343254-489383 GCF_000331425.1 Pseudopodoces humilis | reverse complement strand
GGATGGAGAGGAGGGGATGGAGAGGAGGGGAGCAGCAGGCTCTGCTCTGGCCATGGTTTGTGCAGGGGATTCAGAAAAGCAGCTGACATAGCTACCAGCAGAAAGCTGCCTAGAGGAGCTGGAACAGCTGCTGAAGAGAAGTGGCTGGCTGCTCACTTGGAGCCACAAACCCTCCAACATGCTGCAGAACATTTGGATATTTGGATTCTGACCCACCTGATCATGGAGCAACAGAAAAGCAGAAAAAAAAACAACCAAAAAAAAACCCCAAACCCCCCACACAATACTGGGATAGTGAAGTTGAAAACCATTGTGGTAATTTATAGCAGCCTAGAACTGGTGATGCTAATTCCTTGAAAGGGCTAAAATGACTTCTGAACTGTGAACACGTAGCCAGGGTGTGCAGCTGTGGGGGGAGAAGAGTCAGAACCCAGAGCGGGTTCAGCTCCTGCTCTGGGCAATCAAAGGGCTGGGAAACCTCAGATCTGCTCAGGACAGGTCACATTTAAGGGCTGATCACCCCAAACCTCAGATCTGCCCAGGACAGGTCACTGGGAAGGGCTGATCACCCCAAACCTCAGAGCTGCCCAGGACAGGTCACATTTAAGGGCTGATCACCCCAAACCTCAGATCTGCCCAGGACAGGTCACATTTAAGGGCTGATCACCCCAAACCTCAGAGCTGCCCAGGACAGGTCACATTTAAGGGCTGATCACCCCAAACCCCAGAGCTGCCCAGGACAGGTCACATTTAAGGGCTGATCACCCCAAACCCCAGATCTGCCCAGGACAGGTCACATTTAAGGGCTGATCACCCCAAACCCCAGAGCTGCTCAGGACAGGTCACATTTAAGGGCTGATCACCCCAAACCCCAGATCTGCCCAGCACAGGTCACATTTAAGGGCTGATCACCCCAAACCCCAGATCTGCCCAGCACAGGTCACATTTAAGGGCTGATCACCCCAAACCTCAGAGCTGCCCAGGACAGGTCACATTTAAGGGCTGATCTCTGCAGAGCCCCATCGGGCAGGAACCCCCAGGGTGAGTCTGGGCAGAGCTGGAGGACACCAGAAGCTCGGTGGGGACCTCCAGTGGAGGAAGCTCTGCTCCAGCAGCTGGGACTGGTGTCTGGCTATTGCCTTTACATTGCTTGGCACCTAACGAGGAAGGAAGAAATCACCCACAGAAAGAATTTTTCTGGAAAAAAAATACTAAACTACTTTTTTTTTTTTTTTATGCTTAAAAAAACCCAATAATTGACTAGTTCTGAAAATTAACAAGCTATTAAACTATGTAAAAACTGGGTCTGCTTCTGTGAAATCTACATTTTAAAACAGGCAAATCCAAGAAATAATATATATAGTATATACACACATATATAATATATATATTATAAAAGATATACATTTCATTATATAAAATTTTATAAATATAATAGATAACAATATATTATATTATTATATAATATATACTAATATACAATTCTATTACATAATATATAATATATAATATATAATATGTAATATGTAATATATATATAATATAGATATGTATAATATATAATATATATACAGGTGTGACCCAGGTGTGCTCAGGTGTGCCCAGGTGTATCCCAGATGTACTCAGATGTGCTCAGGTGTGTCCCAGATGTGCACACGTGTGACTCAGGTGTGTCCCAGCTGTGCCCAGCTGTGCTCAGGTGTGTCCCAGCTGTGCCCAGGTGTGTCCCAGCTGTGCTCAGGTGTGTCCCAGCTGTGCCCAGCTGTGCCCAGCTGTGCCCAGGTGTGTCCCAGCTGTGCCCAGCTGTGCCCAGGTGTGTCCCAGCTGTGCCCAGGTGTGTCCCAGCTGTGCTCAGGTGTGTCCCAGCTGTGCCCAGGTGTGTCCCAGCTGTGCCCAGCTGTGCCCAGGTGTGTCCCAGCTGTGCCCAGCTGTGCCCAGGTGTGTCCCAGCTGTGCCCAGCTGTGCTCAGGTGTGTCCCAGCTGTGCCCAGCTGTGCCCAGGTGTGTCCCAGCTGTGCCAGAGGTTTGGGAAGGGCCGGGGGGGGATCAGCGCTCTGCTGCAGACCCGTGCAGCCCCTGGAGCTGGCTGTGTTGGTTCCCAAGTAAGAAATGGGAGCAGTGAAGAGCCCCTGGGGTTCCGAGGGGCGGCAGGAGTTTGGCCAAGCTCGCTCTGCTCCTTTCCCCAGGAGTGCATCATTGACGAGGACTGCGAGCCAGGGAAGTTCTGCCTCTTCTCCCCCTCGGAGTACCGATGTCAGCTCTGCAAGCCCCAGCACACGGTGAGTCCTGAGCGAGGGGGGATTCCAGGAGATCTTCACAAGCTCTGCAAGGTACTGCTGCTAATGGCAACAAGACAAAATTGACAGAAAAGAAGCTGCAAAGCTTTCTGCACCAGGGTAAAAATACTTTCTTCTTAGTGTGGGGTAATTAAAACCCGGGACTGGGGTGGCCCGACACCCACCCCCCTCCCCACCTTTCCCTGCAGCTCCCAGCAGAACACCTGTAGGAGCAGGAAAGTGAAAACTGGGTCCCGACTGCTCTTGTGTGGAGTCAATTCCCCGAGCTAGAACCTGCCCAGTTACACAGCATTTCCCCCTGAATTAGCAGCTCTCAGCAGTGCCAGTGTAGTCCTGCCCCTCTCCCCGTGTTAAACACTGCCTGTGGGATGGGCTGGGAAAGAAATCCAGATTTTGTGTGGCTGCCCAGACAGGGAAAAGCTGCTGAGAGGCTGCTCTGCTACATTGTTAATTAAAAAACTGAAAAAATAACCGAAAAAAGGGAACCAAGTGACACACGTGGCTTTTGTTGGGTTGATTTCTGAGGCGTGTGTAGTTGGAACACCGGGACAATTGTTGTACAAAGCGACCTTCAGCATTTCTGATTTGCAAAGAGATTTGTTTTTCAGAGAGATTTTTTCAAAGGTTCTTGGTTACCAATGGGGTCTGGTTCTAATTACAACTAAAAAATGGATTTTAGTCAGACTTTATTTTTTTTTGCTTTGCTCTTTGAAAACAATTCTCCTGAACAAATTGTAAATTCCTGCCTGCATTTGTCAATGGAAAAGATCAGCAATGTCCTCCGTTGATGACGTTTCACTTATTAATTTCTATTTCCCTTGATTGCAGAAGAGAGGGCCCCAGGGAGAGCCTGGAGCAGCATTTCAGTGCTGAGGGGGCTACAGGAGAGCTGGAGAGGGACATCCTGCAAGCATGGAGTGACAGGATAAGGGGAATGGCTTAAATGGGGGGAGAGTAGGGTTAGAGGGGATATTGGGCAGGAATTGCTCCCTGGGAGGGTGGGGAGAGGCCAGGCTGGAATTCCCAGTGAAGCTGCAGCAGGGCTGGATGGAGCAGTGCCCCGGACAGGGCTGGTTTGAGGGGTACACAGGGCAGGGCAGGGTTTGAGGGGTCCCCAGGACAGGGCAGGGTTTGAGGGGTACACAGGGCAAGGTTTGAGGGGTCCCCAGGACAGGACAGGGTTTGAGGGGTACACAGGACAGGGTTTGAGGGGTCCCCAGGACAGGACAGGGTTTGAGGGGTACCCAGGGCAGGGATAGATGGGCTCTGCTGCTCTGTCCCCGTGCCCGTAGCTCCGGGTGTGCTCAGCCCAGGGAACGGGCAGTTGTGCCGGATCTCTGCTCCGGGGTCATTTCTGTCCCTGGGGCTGTGGGAGCCGCACGGAGCCCTCCGGAGCCCCTTTCTGAGCAGGTTTTTCCCGCAGCGCTGCTCTCGGGACGCCGAGTGCTGCGGGGAGCAGCTGTGCCGCTGGGGCCGCTGCAGCAGCACCGCGAGCAGGGGAGAGAACGGCACCATCTGCGAGAGGCAGCAGGACTGCAGCCCCGGCACCTGCTGTGCCTTCCACACAGGTACGGGCTCCCACCACAGGTACGGGCTCCCACCACAGGTACGGGCTCCCACCACAGGTACGGGCTCCCACCACAGGTACGGGCTCCCACCACAGGTACGGGCTCCCACCACAGGTACGGGCTCCCACCACAGGTACGGGCTCCCACCACAGGTACGGGCTCCCACCACAGGTACGGGCTCCCACCACAGGTACGGGCTCCCACCACAGGTACGGGCTCCCACCACAGGTACGGGCTCCCACCACAGGTACGGGCTCCCACCACAGGTACGGGCTCCCACCACAGGTACGGGCTCCCACCACAGGTACGGGCTCCCACCACAGGTACGGGCTCCCACCACAGGTACGGGCTCCCACCACAGGTACGGGCTCCCACCACAGGTACGGGCTCCCACCACAGGTACGGGCTCCCACCACAGGTACGGGCTCCCACCACAGGTACGGGCTCCCACCACAGGTACGGGCTCCCACCACAGGTACGGGCTCCCACCACAGGTACGGGCTCCCACCACAGGTACGGGCTCCCACCACAGGTACGGGCTCCCACCACAGGTACGGGCTCCCACCACAGGTACGGGCTCCCACCACAGGTACGGGCTCCCACCACAGGTACGGGCTCCCACCACAGGTACGGGCTCCCACCACAGGTACGGGCTCCCACCACAGGTACGGGCTCCCACCACAGGTACGGGCTCCCACCACAGGTACGGGCTCCCACCACAGGTACGGGCTCCCACCACAGGTACGGGCTCCCACCACAGGTACGGGCTCCCACCACAGGTACGGGCTCCCACCACAGGTACGGGCTCCCACCACAGGTACGGGCTCCCACCACAGGTACGGGCTCCCACCACAGGTACGGGCTCCCACCACAGGTACGGGCTCCCACCACAGGTACGGGCTCCCACCACAGGTACGGGCTCCCACCACAGGTACGGGCTCCCACCACAGGTACGGGCTCCCACCACAGGTACGGGCTCCCACCACAGGTACGGGCTCCCACCACAGGTACGGGCTCCCACCACAGGTACGGGCTCCCACCACAGGTACGGGCTCCCACCACAGGTACGGGCTCCCACCACAGGTACGGGCTCCCACCACAGGTACGGGCTCCCACCACAGGTACGGGCTCCCACCACAGGTACGGGCTCCCACCACAGGTACGGGCTCCCACCACAGGTACGGGCTCCCACCACAGGTACGGGCTCCCACCACAGGTACGGGCTCCCACCACAGGTACGGGCTCCCACCACAGGTACGGGCTCCCACCACAGGTACGGGCTCCCACCACAGGTACGGGCTCCCACCACAGGTACGGGCTCCCATCCCAGGTACGGGCTCACACAGGGACGGGCTCCCATCACAGGTCCGGGCTCACACACAGGTACGGGCTCCCCCCGGCCGGGAGCGGCTCCGAGCCTTTTCTCGGGATCAGCGGGGTTTGGGATCCCCGAGGGGTGGGTGGTGCTGCTCTCCTGCCTCGGCAGCAGAGTCCGAGTCGGCTGCTCTGGCTCATTAAGGATGAACTTCCAGTGTCTCACTCCCACCCAGTGCAGAAAGCAGGGCTGTGGCTCCCTGCCATGTGAGGGATGGAGAGAGAGAGACGGAGCCTGTGTTCGTGTGCCCGCACACAGAATTAACCCTGGGCTCACCCCAGTTCAGCAGGAGCTCAGGACTCCTCCCAAAACGCCTTTTCCTGCAGAGCTGCTGTTCCCCGTGTGCACGCCCCTGCCTGAGGAGGGGGAGCCCTGCCACGACCCTTCAGACCGACTCCTGAACCTCATCAGCTGGGAGCTGGAGCCCGACGGGGTCCGGGAGCGCTGTCCGTGCGCAGGGGGCCTGAGCTGCCAGCCCCGGAGGTGAGCACTGAGCTGGTACCGAGCTGGTACCGAGCTGGTACCGAGCTGGTACCGAGCTGCCAGCCCTGGAGGTGAGCACTGAGCTGGTACCGAGCTGGTACCGACCTGGTACCGACCTGGTACCGAGCTGCCAGCCCTGGAGGTGAGCACTGAGCTGGTACCGAGCTGGTACCGAGCTGCCAGCCCCGGAGGTGAGCACTGAGCTGGAACTGAGCTGAGACTGAGCTGGTACCGACCTGGTACCGACCTGGTACCGACCTGGTACCAAGCTGCCAGCCCCAGAGGTGAGCACTGAGCTGGAACTGAGCTGGAACTGAGCTGGTACAGAGCTGGTACCGACCTGGTACCGACCTGCCAGCCCCGGAGGTGAGCACTGAGCTGGTACAGAGCTGGCACAGAGCTGGTACAGAGCTGGTACCGAGCTGGTACTGAGCTGGCACAGAGCTGGTACTGAGCTGGCACAGAGCTGGGACTAAGCTGGTACTGAGCTGGTACAGAGCTGGCACAGAGCTGGTACAGAGCTGGTACCGAGCTGGTACTGAGCTGGTACCGAGCTGGCACAGAGCTGGTACAGAGCTGGTACTGAGCTGGCACAGAGCTGGTACTGAGCTGGTACCGAGTTCTTTGCATCATCAGCAGTTCCACTGGCAGAAAGTGAGATCATTTCAGTCTTGCTAAAAGCACTTTTAGAAAACCCACATTTTCTATGAAATAAATCCTCCAAGTTTGCTCTACACTACCAACACCTCGTTAACTTCCAACAAGGCGTCATAGCTGGGATGGAGATGCAGATTAGTATTTCTCTCTTCTGTGTCCAACTCTTTCTACATTGTTTCATGCTTGAAAAGGATCTGGGTAACATTTTGCTTCATAAACGTCACCTAAGGAAGCAAGCAGAGCTGGTCCCATCCTTTCAACACCACCTTTTTTGTTAATGCACCATTAACCTCAGGGAAGGTCTGTCAGCAAATGTCAGATCGAGTAAGAACATTTCAGATGAGGATACAGGAACACAGAAATTCATTAGGGTGTGAAAATAGCTGAACTGCCCAGAATTTTCTCTCTGAACTTGAAGATTCAAGTAGCATTTTTTTGTTATCTGTTCATTTGAGGGCCACTGCTCTCTCGTTTGCCAGGATCAGAGTTTTTGTGCTGTTAGGATCTGTGTATGTGGAAAGCACATTTATAACTCTCCAGCTGCCAGGCCTGTAGGAACCAGGTGCTTGTGAAGCCAGCTAGGGAGGAAGCATTGTGCATTTGACATGTTTTCACGTGGGGAGGGAATGGGGAATTTCAGAGTGGCAGCAGGACACAAAAGCCTGCCCTGGATGACCAATGTGCCTTTTCCCACCAGCCACAGCACTGCCTCTGTGTGTCAGCCGCCCGCCAACGGAACCCAGCACGCTGAGAGAGAAGATCCCTCGCTCATGGAGGAGATGCCCTTTCTCAGCTTGATGCCCCAAGATCTCCTCTCTGATTACGAGGAGAGCAGTGTCATTCAGGAAGTGCGTAGAGAATTAGAAAGCCTGGAGGACCAAGCAGGTTTGAAGCCTGAGCTTGACTCAGCTCAGGAGCTGGTTTTGGGAGATGAAATCTAAAGCCCAAGCACCAGTCTAGTTAGTTGTTTCTAGATTTTTTTCTGTTTAGTGTCTTGCTTGTTTGAACCCTGATCACACAATGCTGGATAGAAGTGCAATAAACAAGGTCTGCAAGGAGCATCCTTCTCTCTGTGCACCAAAGCTGCGTGTCCCAGCTGCTGTGGAGTCCATGCAGTGCCTGGACCAAAGCTCCTGCCACAGGGGAACCCCACGAGTGCCCTGCTGGATTTGTACTTTCCCCCTGTATGTCGGAAATAAACTTCTCAGTACTTGTACTCATTAAAAAATGCACACAGGCATAAATCATTTTCAATTACCAGAAACTGCAGAAGTGACCTTTGAGTACGGATGTTCAGAGTTGCTTTATTTCTCTAGAGTAAGAACCATCCACTCTGACACTGCTGCAGTCATAAGTTTTAAGGAATTTTTAAAGGAATTTTAATTTTTTTCTTTAGAATTGGTTTGTGCTTTTAATACACTTCATGTTACAAGATGGGATTATTTTTACCACCTTGAAAGGTCATCAATGTAAAAAATCAATAGCAAGCTAAGAGCAAAGTCTGACCCCCCAACCTCCCCAGTTTGCTAGCACGACTCCTCCACTGTCAGGTTTTCTGGCATTCCGATTTTACCATCTGTTGTTGCACATGGTAAAACAAGATGTGAGGTTCCAGCCAAGTAACTTTGCACAGTGCTTCTCCCCAAATAATCCCTACTGCTCAGGCCTACCTTGGAACAGCAGAGCACCAGGAACAGGAGCAGGTGTAAGACACTGCTGCCAGCCTGCACATCTTTCACCACTTCTGGTGTATGAAGGCTCTTCAATAAATCCCTGGGCAACAGAATTAATAATTAGTAGCCATTATCATTATAAATAGGGAGGGTATTTCATTGTAACTGTGTGAGTTTTGGTTTAAGGATTCTACAACCCATTCTCCCACCAACACACACACACAGACACTGTCTCTGAGTCTACACCCTCCCTTTCGACCCCCAATAAAATCATTGTGCTGTAGAGACAGCCCCATCTATGCAAAGAGAAGGAATTAAGTGCCACCACAATTTTTCCTGTTCTAAAACATATCCGTGAGAGCAGTAACTGTCTGTAAATACTGCCCTCTTAAGGACAGTATTTCAAGGTCTTAGTGCTGCCATCCCCAGATTGAATCTCTACATTTCTGCCTTTCCAAATGTCTGAGTTGGAAGAAAATTCACAATCCATTTGAGAGGTAATTTTTCTCTCTTCCAAAAGCTCTATGGCTGCTTGAGCAGTCTCTGTGGCAAATGGCAGCTTAATGAAGTACCCTTCCTAGGGGATGGTATTTCCCTCTCTGCTCCCTTTTCCCCACTTCCAACCTCAGGAATGTTGGCCAGAGGCAGCACAGGGCAGCCAGAGGAGGAATGATGAGGGGATGCCTCTGTGCAATTCCTGCTCCTCAGGCTGCCAGATTCCTCAGCATTTTTAGCTTGCTGTGGGCCAGCATGCAGGGAAGAACTGAAGGTTCTGTTATTCAACACCCCTTTCCCTCTGGAGCAGAATTTATCTGCCAGTCGTACTTGGAACTTTCACTGGTGAGAAATTCGGTTCTGGAAAAGGAAACTCAGAGTTGAAGAAAGATTTGGTGTGAATGTGAAGAGGAGCAGCAGCCAGGCTATAAAGCAGTTCCTGTAACACTCTGCACATACACACAAACACACAGCCTTGCAATTCCAGCACTGCCTTGGGGAACTCTGTATTTCCATGAAACGATTCCATAATTCTTGAAATAAAAACACAGCATTTAATGATTAAAATAACACAACAGAATGAACAAATGTTTTATTGGCATGTTCATCGTTGTAAACAGCATCTGGCATGAAAAAGTTTACCAAAATCTTTTGATTGTTATAAATTAGATGGTTTTTCCAAAAACTATGGAGAATTGTTCTCTATTGATCTTTATGGACCAAAGCAAAAAATTGCTGTTCCTAGGCTTTGCAATGAAATCATGTTGACTGCATCAGTCTCTGCACCACAGCCTGAACTACCGAGTTCGTACGTTGAGGTGTTAAGAGGTTGCCCCAATATTTGACTACATAAAGCTATGAAATCAACTCTGGGAAAAACAAACTGACTTTCAGCAGGTGGAGAAGATGCAAACTTGTAATAGTCTTAAAAACAAAATGTACAAAAAGTAGCAGAACAGAAGGAAAACTTCATTAACAAGGGGAAGTACAAGCCTAAAGTACCCAGCATCGTCAAACATAAAATGAATACAGATTTAAATAGGCAACTACACTTCCAAATGTACACAACGAAATGTCGATATGTGTAAAGAAACAGCATGGGAAAATAGCTGAACTGCAGTTCTGGGAAATGGGTAGGGCAGATTTTATTTACAATCCAACGCAATACACTAGAGCTGCTCATGGGTAACCTATGAAAAACCACTTTACCTTCCACCAGCACTTCTGCAAACCATCACTGCCCGGCAGCAGCTTCCTGCAGACACCCCAGTGAGCCCCTGCTTTATGGAAGAAGATTGTTAAACCTGACACTTGCAGCACTCCCCCGCTGCCTCCCTGGAACCCACGTGTTAAGGTTTACTCCAGACTCTCTGATGAGGTAATGCGTGTATCAGTGAAACAAACAGAGAAAAGGATTCTTTCATGGCCTTTGCACAGCTTTTATTATTAAGCTATGAGTATCCTGTTGGAGGCTAGTTTCACTAGCTACTATGTGCACACTGTCCTCAACAACTGCCACTCGTTTCCCTCCCCGCCCACTTTTGAGTTCTAATCTTTTATTTGCACATCCCTTTTAGCTTTACAGTACATTTGACTATAGTGCACAACATGATTCCAAGTCCCACGGTGCGCGGCGGGCGCTGCCTGCGGCCGGCACGCCCGGCCGTGCTGGTGGCAGCGCTTTACACCTAATGAATGTCCTGCCATAATGGCACTACACAGTAGTAGTGAACCTTTTGATTGGAAACAAAAAAAATTCCCCAGGGAGAATGCTATAGCGAGTATCAGTCTTGAGTCAAATCTTTATTTGGTGCTCCATCCAGATAAATTTTTAGTGCTTTTTCTTTACGGGGAGAGTAGGTTACCCGGTGTCCAGTTTTCTGCAGTCTGCTGCTTTCTTTTTTCATCAGTTCATTTCTTTGCTCATCTGTTAATTCCATTAATTCTTCAGTTTTATCCCTAAAGTGTAAACACACGTTCAAATTCAGATCAACACTGTAACCACAAGTAGACTCCTGCTTTCTTTTTTGCTTGGAGCAACTCGGTGAAATCCACAGCTAAGTGTAATATTTCTCAGGGACTGCTTTATTCTGCAGGAACAGGCAATGTGTCCAGAGCTGCTTTTCCAGCAGAAGCATTGGGTGTCCTGCCAGACTAGAGACCAGGGCAAGAACCAAGCCCACACTCCTCCACCTCTCCTGCTCCTCTTTGTTACAGCCACAGCCCTGCTCTGCTTTTGGTCCCAGTGCCAGCAGCTGGCAGCAGTGTGTCAGCCAGCCCCTACCAGGCGTTCCCCCAAGCCATTTCCATCAGGACCAGCACGTTTTTAACCAGCTGCTTTTGCCCAGCTCAATTATTCAAAATGCCACAGCAATGTGTCCATGAGGCTGCCCCACCCGCCAGCTTTAGGAGAAATTACAATATTAAAGCTCTCAGTCCTCAACTCCTGCCCTGGGCTACTGCCACCAGCTGATCAGCATTTTTCACATTAACAGAATTTTTAGCATAACAGGCTTTTTAGAAAGAATCTGTACTGATTTCTCAAAAAAATAAACTCAGATAATAAAATCCTTGCTCTCCAAAACCTACAGCAAGGCTCTCACTAACTTCATGTGGGATATGGTTCTATTTTAAAAAATTAAATCCAGATACACACTCAAGCATAGCAACTAACTTTAATTTCAGTGGTTTGGGAGGGAGGATTGAGTACAAAGGTGCAGCGCCCGTTTTCTTAATTAATATTTAGGCTTTTAGGAGGCAGAGGAGCACAAATATTTCAGCTGAACACTAAACCTTTTCTTGAAGGTAACAAAGAGTATTTCATGTTCCTGTCCATTACATCACCCCACAAATGTTAACCACAGGTTTTTTTGGCATGGTTGATTATACTGTAATGAAATACATACCTATAAAATATTACTGCACCATCATCACAAATGTACAGGGGCCAGACATTCAATGTAGATACTTTTGGATTCCAGTCCAAGTCTTGATGAATCTCTAGTATGGAAATGTCACATGGAAAGGTTCCTCTACCCTGAAAAAAAGCCATTACTTACTGAATGCAGTAAAACTCATCATCACACACCTGTGCCATTCAAAGGTAGAAATACACAAAATCTTACTTACCTTTGCAAATTCAATGTTTTCTAAGGGTATTCCACTTATTTCACTTAGCTGTGGAGAGAAATGGTGGATTTAATACTATTCCAAAGCAACATTACACAGTGTCTACTAAAGTCACCAGTTGACAAATGGAGAATTATCTGCAAGTCCTCCAGTGTACAAAAGCACAGTGACAAGGACAAATTCTTAACATTTCTGAAGTTACCAGTGCGTGTCACAAGTGACGCTTGCTGTGACAGCATTTCACCACACTTCTCTTAATACTGAAGGGGAGACAAAAAAAAGTTATAGAAACAATTAATTAATTGATACAAAGATACAAGACACAAAGAGACCAAGTGCCTCACATTAAAGCCTGTGTGACATGGAAGGTGCTATCCAGTCAACCTGAGAGCAGGCACAGCTGAAAGTATTCGTGGCTGAGACCCACCTCCACACATCTGCACCTCCTACCAGAACTTACAAAAATAAAATTGCTCCCTGCACATCAATTCTTAAGGCAAGAAAACAAAGGCAGCCAACTCTTTCTTCAGATACAAGTGAGGAGGAATTCTTGACTGCATGCAAGAACCTGTAGTCATAACTTCATTTCTACCTGAGGAATGCAGGAAAGCAGCCACAGCTTAACCTGTGTAAAACACAAGGCCAGCCTGTGGACTAACACCCCTACTTTATCAATTCTCAGGGTCACTGACACCAGCATTTTCACTGGCCTCAACACCCAAGGTGGCCTCCTAACAATTGGGCATTGCCACGTATAAATAACCTTTCTCCAAGTGTGGAGCCCTGTGTTACACTGGATTAACGAAACAGTCTCAACAGAAGACACTCCTCCAGATTTCTGCTGGCATGACACAGTTCTGCTCGCCTGCTAGAGTAAAACCAATCTGTACCACAGCCATACCTCTATCCAAACAAAACACAGTTCAACCTACTTGATACAGCAACACCACTCCTCAGCAACAGCTCTCAAATTCAAATATGAGTAGGCTGAAAGGTTTGGGACTTTGGAATAACAAAACATTAGCTTGAAAAAACACCAAGAGGCAACAACTTAGCTTTTCTCTCAAGTGTGTTTTTTGAGGTTAAGGGACACAGGTACAATTAAGCTGCTTGAACTTCAAGAGATGACTTTTTTTGCATGTATTCACTTGAGTACTTTCAGACCAGACCATGATGTGAAACTAAGAGAAGCAAAGTTGATAATTTGTGTGGTTTGGTAATGGGATGGGACAGGTTACCAGCTCCTGGGGAAAAATAAATACCATGCAACAAGATTTTTGGAACTATGACATCCTTGTGCTTCCCAGCAGAGAACATCAATAAGGCTCTTGGTCATCACAAGAAGCTTGCATCACGTTACACATTTTACCTTTTCTTTTAATTCTTCCACACTGCTGCTTTCTAGTACAACTTCCTGGAAAGAATCTAATTTCATCTCTGACGGCCTCCATCGTCTCGATAAAACAGCAAGTTGTGACATGGATTTCATCTTTTCTACTCCTAGCAAAGAAAGAGAAATTTCTTGTATTAACATCACAATATATCCTGTTTTAAATTAGGGTTTGTCCATAACTTAAAGATACTCTGATATGGAAGACTGCCCTAGAGATACATGCACAAATTTAGTAGCCCAGTGGGCTGCAAGCAGTTCACTTGTAAAAAAGTGGAAGAGGAATGGACTATGAGTCAGCTGAAGTTTTCTGTTATCAGCTCTTTTTAAGGAAATTTTCATGGGCAGATTCTCCTTGAACCAGAGGGCACAGTTTTCACAAGGCTCAGCTCAGATCTATCTATCCATCCATCCACCCACCCAAGACCTATCCACCTAACCAGAGGCTGACTCCAGACCCAGCATCTGCACGAGACCTTCCTCTGGTATTTATTCATCTCCTTCACTTCCTTTACCAAAATAAACTCATTTCTTTTAATTTCTAGATCTTCTAGAAATCTTGCAATCTTCTTTCCACCCCTCACCTTCACGAGTTTTAGTATGTGCTGCCTCCAGCCTTTTCATACCTTGTTCCAGGTTCCAGAGCTGTCTCTGGCTGATGGAGCAATACTGTTTACATTACAATTAGATAAGCAGAAGCGGTATCAAAGGGCTGATTTTATTTTTATTTTTACTTAGTCTATAATTTTATCATATAGCATGCAGAACATGTGGCTTAGACATTTATGTCTTAACACTACATGCTTGTTTTGCAGGAAACTGTTGCAGAACACATGGAAGCCCTGCAGTCTACAATGTGTCTGGGAGCTAGGTGGGCTGCAGTGTCTAATGCTGTCTCTCCAAGACCTACTCACGACAGAAACAGCACAGCAATTACCTAAATCTAATAAAAAATAATCTAACAAAAATGTAAAGTTTGAACTGCAGTGGGAGCTGATACATATGTCCATAGGAATCTGCAGGCCTCCTGAATCATTTCAGGTTCATTTCAAATTTTGATACTTCCATTGGCATAATTCTGTTAAAACTGAAAATACCAGAATTGAAGAGAGCTGCTGAAGTACTTGAGTAACAGCTAAGCGAGACTTCTTAAACCAGGTATGCATGGCAAGAAAATTCCTGAGTGAATGGAATTCCCATTCTTCATCTATACATTAACAGCAGTATCTGTTAATCTAGAGGCCAAAGAGCATGGCCTACATTTCTTACCCTTAAATTATACTTTTGCATTCAGAATCAAAGTTTTAAGTGTATATGCAAAGCTTAAGAAATGGCATAATTTAAATGATATTTAAGCAGAATTTCAGAAACATTCTGCTCTCTAATATTTGATTCCAAAATTGCTTTGAGGAACAAAAGTTTCTGATCCAAATTCCTTCGTGACAGAAGTGTTTTTTCAAACCTGTCTGAAAACTACTAAATGACTGAACCGCTGTGCTGACTTACAATTCTACAAATGCATTATGTACCTGCACACACAATATTTCAGCTACCTAGTCATCACCAATATTAATCCAAAAATAAATCATTACCATCAAGTATTTCTAAGAAGACTTCCCAGTTGCTGGAAATATTGATATCTTCTTCATAGATATGATAATCCAGAAACACAGTGCCTGGATTCTTCCAGGTTTTCTTTCGTAGGCGAAACCTATAAATACATCACAAAAACCCCAGTGAGTTTCTATTTGCTCATGAACACTTAGCACTGCCAGAGACCAAAACTGAGTTTTTCCTGACAAAACTGAAATCCTACAACTCATTGATTCAAGGCATGGTGAAGTTTAACAGGAACAAGTTGAATGTTCTGAAACAGTCCTGACAACAAGGTGTCACTGCTGGCTTAGTGCTGAATCATTCATAAACACAAGGGAAACGAGTCTGTATTCCACTTGTTCAGTGCAGGAAATATGTAGGGATTTACAGGAAGAAAACTGTTTCCTAATTAGGGATTACCCACTTATGGTAAAGGGCAGACAGCCCAGATCAGTGCTGTACACGCACGATGATGCTGCACAAGCAGTTTGCTGCAGTCATCTCTGCTGGGCTTGCATATAGAGAGCAGGGGGCTGTTTAAAGCCTGATTTACTTCATGTTCCCCTTTCTGAAGGAAATCATCATTAGAGAGATCTAAAGCTGCAGACATGCTGCACACAGGCAATTCTATGTAAATATTATCCCCTATAGAATTCATTCTGTGTGAGATGAAAACCAAGAATTGCTGAGTTAGTGTTTATATTCACAAACAGATTCAGAGACCACAGCAACTTATTTCTTCTTCTTTCATTACTTTCTTTCTCCACAAGAGGAAAGAAATCCCCAAATCCATTTTAAAATGTATTTAATCAGGTTTACCTGTCAATTGTCAAATCTAGGCCACATTGCTCTCGAAGCTGAGGAAGCAGCTCCTCTTTGGACTGTCGGACAGTCATTCCTTTAGCAAAAACTGCATCTAGGAGAAACTTGCATGGCTGTGAACATAAATAGAAAGAGACTGAAGACAGAATTCTTTTGAACACCAAACTGTACCTCTGTTTATGCTTTGTGACCAGCCCCATCCACCTGGCAAAAGGATCAGTAGAAGGTTTCTCGTTAACAAGGAAGGCAATGAATTCATTAAAATGGGCGTAATTAATTTAGTGTAGCAGCAGCCCCGTGGCAGGGCACTCCAACCCTCTGCCTGCCTGTGCAGAGATACAAACACTGCCTGTGCTGTGCTGCTAACTGCTACCATTACATTCACATTCCACACAATAGCAAAGGAGCTTTTTAATTAAATAAGCCACATCATCATAAAAATGCCATTTTCTTGGCTTTCACGGATCAGATGCAACTCCATGACTCCATGGAAGTTGCTTTTAAATTTATCTTATTCCCTGCTTAGCAGTTCAGCTTAGTCTCTTATCCATTATTAATACATATTCTGCAGTTTTCTCCAAGAAATAAAATTAAAGTGCATACAAAGTCAACTTCTAAAGACTGCAATGTGTCCAGTCTATAGAACCACTTCTGTATTTTTCATGTCCCAGAAGATGTAACAAGCTTATGAGCTACTTTACTTTTGTTTCAGGCTTGCCTTACCCAGATAACCCCCCTGACAAGCACTGACTGCAGCACAAGTCATGGGATGAATTAGATCAGCTCAGCATCACTGACAACCAGTTTCTTCTTTGGACAGAATGCTACGTGACTGTCATGCATTCAGGGAAAACAAAGAAACAATTCACTTCTCCTCCATTTACACTACAGAAATAAAGACACTTGAGAGATAGTGTAAATCACATTCCAATTGCTTACTTGGAACAGAAATCATCTCAACTCCCTTTCTAAATCCAGAAAAACATGCAGGGAAATGTGAAGAAAAGAAGGAGTTTCATTTTTTTCCAAAAGATTTCAAAGCAAAACCTTGGCCAAGGCAATGTTAATATTTTCATGAATCAGTCTTGAAACATTCAATGCCTTACCTCAGGTTCATTTACCAAGAGTTGATAGACTTTAACTCTGTATTCACCCTTCTTAAGGGCTCTTCCAAGTCTAATAGTTATCTAGAATGCAAAAAGAATATCTGTTAGAACTGGTATCAAGTCAAAATTGTATTTTGTAAAAAGCTACCAAGACAAAAAATGATTATTTCAACTGTTGTAAATTAACTTTATCTATATTGTACCAATATACTTTCAATGACTCAAAATAACTTCTACACAACCTTATTGTCATCAGAAAATGATGAAAGGGTCTCATTCAGCCGAACGCTCTCAAACTCTTGGTTGCTGGCATAGACTCGAAAGACTTTGAAGAGGGAAGATGGAACTCCAACAAAAGGCTCCAAGTGCTGTTTGAAGGCAGACAGTGTAATTCTTTTGTCAACATGCACCATCAGCCCTAAGCAGAAATAAAGACAAGAATGGTATGAAACACCTTGCCACCAAAAAACCCCTCTCACGTACAGCTTCCATCAATTCCAAGCTAGCACTTGCAGGGAAACAGTCCTGAAAAGCCTGCATTATGGCTAATGGCTACATTTACATTTCAGCTAATGATGCTATCATGACCTTTGGAAGCTTGGCTGGATTTGAGGGGTTTATGGGCAGCTGTTTCTGGGGGACACAGCAGGTCCAAGCTGCCCTGGCTTGCACTCAGTGCCACAGAGCAGCAAACCTTGTCTGTTCAGAGAACAGAATTCCATGGAGCAACTGCAGATAATCCTCCTATAGCTTTCCCTGCCTCAAGGGAGAGGGAAGTGCTTTGGTGTTGGGACAGGCACAGGCCACCCAAGCCCTTCTGCTTTCCTTCCTGGCTTTCAGCATTAAAAAGGTTAATTCTGTGCTCTGGGAGGCCACAGGGTATACAAGACGAGCTCAAATCCACAATAAGGGACTTTTTCAGGAAGTAATGTTGTAACTAAGGAAAAACTGTAGTAACATGAAATTCTGGAAAGTTAAAGGCAGAGTTTATCTTTAGAATTTGTCTTTCTTAATACATGTAATTTGTACTACACTACAAACCATGTTGTGATTCTATAACATCATGACACTCTAGAATAAACTACTCAGAATATTGCAGTGAACAAATAAATTATTGGAATGATACTAAAAACAAATAAAAGCTTTCACCCTCAGGATAATCATTTACACAGTGTACTATGATAGCATCAAAATTACTGCAAACAAATAATTCCTGAATCCAACCAGACCTACCAAAACAAAACAGGGAAAAATGAAAGCACTTCAGAATTAGCCCCAAAGAAAGACCATTCTAAGCTAAAGGAGTAATTTTATCAAAGCTTTAGTAAATGCAAATCAGTTTCTCTGCGAGAAATTCTTCTTTATCTATTACAATCATTCTGCATTGATGTGAAAGCCTTTGCCTATGAAAATATTTATCTTACATCCTGCTATTCTTTAATTATTATTCTGTTATAAATAAATATAGTTATAAAGCACATGCAGGTGCATAGCATTGTTGAAATTATTTATTTTTATAACAATTATATGCCACTTAGGCTCTTATACTGAACTTATGAACTTCGCTTTCATGTCAGCCATATGCCTCACTGTACCCACTGTATTTCACTTAGTGAATGAAATTGTCAATATGGAGTATATTTGAATTTTCTTTATAGTCAAATGACTAGGGCTTCTCAGGTTTGTTAGTGGAAATGGTAACAGAAATAGGCTGTTTTAACCACATTAACTAAGTGCATTCTGAAACAGGTGAATCAGCAGCAGCAGATGCAGCTATGATCCCTTCACTGGCAGACAACCCGGCTTGCTCTCCAGAGAACACTGTCAATACACCTAAGTAGATGTTTTCTTAGAAACAAAAGAGCAAGACACTTTTCACATATGCAATCACTTATTAAAAGATCAAAATTAGGGCAGATTTTTGCTGAACACCACATCCTGTCTGCACTTTCATTAGCTTTAATTTGACATTATAATTGAGTTTTTCAATACTGCCATTTTTAACACAGCATATGAATTAAGTAGTAAAACCCACAGAATTATTTTAAGGCACTTAAAAAAGAATACATACATTTCTGCCCTTCTCCTGAACCCTCCTCTGCAGTGTAGGGCTCTGACTTAAAGTACATATACTGTGCCTCTCCTCTGCTCTTGCCACTCTCGTCATATTCACTGTCTGTTCCAGAATCCTCCTCTGCCGTGTCCCAGGTTTCCTTCTTGCCCTGGTTGGCTTTTGATCGCCTGCTACTCGTGATGCTGTGGGAATCCAGGCCGTTGGCCAGGGGGAGGGGGGCATTGTCCACGTTGCACAGAGTGTCACTGCTGTGGCTGGAGCTGAGGATGTCACTGTCCACCGAACTCGTGCTCCTGTCGTTATTGACATCCGAGTCCGAGCGCTCCTCCGACTGCAGATTCTCTGCATCAGAAATCTGAATTTGGTTGTCGAGTTCTCTGTTTTCTGCTGATGCTGAAGAGTCTATTTCATTTAAAGGTGATTCAATGTTTTCAAAATCACTAGCTTCTGTGCTTTTGCTGCTGTCTCCGTTATCTCCCTCCTGCTGCTGCTGTTGCTGCAGGGACAAGCTTTTAAGTTTTTCAGTGCTTTCTTCCAAAATTGCCTCTACAGATTTCATATTACCTATGGGTCCTTTCACTCTTTCACAAGGTTCATCCAAGTTGGCTGCAGCCGCAGCAGATTTCTGGTGGAGCGCCCGCCTGAGCTGAGAGGCAGGGGCCTGCTCTGGCAGCGCAACGTACAGTCTGATGGTGTTCGCGTGGCGGTCCAGGAGCTTCCAGAGCTGCGAGTCGGTGTACGGCACGTGACGGTCCAGGGACTCCGAGCTCTCAATGAACACCTGAACACAACACAAGGCTTGTACCATGGTCTGCTTTTTAAAGAAATGCAACTACAGCAAACTCAGGACTGAGCACACATTACAAACACTGCCATCAAGAGACAGCACCTTTCATCAAATTGTTAAAATACATGCTTAGAAAAAGACAGACTGAGGAGTATAACAATGATTTCACTTTTCCTTGTTTTCATAACCATGTTAAGACTGGAGTGGACTGCAAGCAGACTGACCAGCTGCAGTAAACACATTCAGAAGTGGATTCATACATGTGTGCACCTTTCACCTATTCACAGCACTGCTATGGGAGCAGTGAGCCCCACCACTGCAGCAGACTGTGTTTATCTTCTAGCACAGTGTCACAAGAAAGTTTTAAATGTATACATGTGTCAAATTAAACATCTCTCTTCCCTTTGTCAAAGGGCTCTGTGAAACACTGGTTGAGAAAGGCCCCATAGCAACTGAGTAACAACACAGTGCCATTGTTTTGTTCAGCTGCGAGCCATCAAAGCCTTCCTTCATCTTTCCTCATCAAGAAGATTTAACATGGAGCTTCAACTTCAGAGACTGAGGATGTGCAAAATGTGCTAAAAGATGTGCTATTTCTACTGCAGTAAAAAAGGGCAATGTATGCATTTAAAATGTTTAAGTTATTTGAGTACTAAGTTACTCTTTTTCTGAATGCATTACACAATTATTATTGGAAATACTTATTAGAAGTCCTTTTTGAAAAAATAATGTAAATTGTCCAGGGGACTCTTCATAGTGAAAACTACTGAATTTAAGATAGAAACCCAACAAAAACTTGTTTTTTATTTTTGTTATTTGTTTTTTAATTACTTTAATAGTGAGAGCAGGTAGAGTTGCTCAGGTGGTTTAGCACACACATCCAGCAGGCTTCACAGCAATATATCAATCTATGTTCCCTAAGAATGCTTGACTTTTAACAGTCTTCATCATAATGCTGTTAAGCTCAGCATCACCTGAAGCAGACAACAGCCAGGTGTCTGATTCTCAATCCACTCTCTGCTATGTACCACCCTTGGTTTCACACCCAGCCTAGAACATTGATCAGCACCACTGCACCGGGCACAGAAACCCCACACTACAGAGCAAAATACAGGACAACTATCCATTAGCAATTCTGGGCATACTTCCACGCCTTTTACAGCACAACAGTGACCACAAACACGAAAAGTGACCAATTCAAAAAGCAGAGCATGTACCTTGTTGCTTCTAAAAAAGCCTTCAGCTTTCAGAGTCTTGCTGGCCACGTTCAGCAGGCGCAGGTCATTGTAGCAGCGCTCCAACACCACCCGCATGGTCTCAGCGGGCAGGTGCGTGGCCTAAAGCAGGACATGGACAGGAGTAACATGTGCATCACACATACCCTCAAAACTGAGAGAAGAGCTTCATTTCTGGCATCATTCACAGGGAAAGGAGCAGGCTTGTTTATCACCTTCGAAATTGCAAGAGAACATGGGGCAAACCTCCCAAACATGTCCAGCCCCAGTGCCTTCCCTCCACCCTTTAATATGTAGCAAGTGTCAGTTTTTCCAAAAGGTCAGATGATAAAATGGCCTGGCTTTGCAGAGAACTGGAAAGTCATTTATGACAACTGCCTTACCTTTAATGTATGAACCAACTGAAAATTAAAAATATTCTCTAACAACAGATTTTGCACAGTGTTCACTTAATTCTTAGTTAGATTGAACTCAAGTTGCTGGAACCTTATTTTATAACAAATATTATGAAGTTACACTGACCACTGAATTCTTTTACACAGAAATGAGCAAATGCCATCTCTGTCTTCCAATGCAATGGAAGCAGTAACGTCCCTTGGTTTAAAGCCATGTAAAAATCAATTTGCATCTTAGTAACGAGTGGCTGCTGGGATGAAAAAGAGAGATTGCACAAAGAAGGTGGACAGCTTTGGATGTTAGGTTTCAAGTACTAAAGCTGGGGGGAAGTTACACTTCAGTTCAGTAGTATGGTAACCGTTCACTAGCTCTGACACCAGCTGGACTCTGCTCAGTGAGGTGGTTACAGATACTAACTCTGGGTGGAAGCTGCTTTCAGCAGGAGGGATCAGGTGGACAAACCCAACTGTAGCATTTAACTGACCCCTGCTGGACAGGACTCACTGTATCATCTGCAAAAGGTGCAGGCTCTCACTTTAGGTATGTAAATTATGACACATTTCACAGTCACAACGAATGAAAACTCTTTAATACAAGTCCTAGAGGGCTGTAAATTACCTTTGAAATTAGCTGTTTAAACTCTGAAACTGTCTGATTCAAATAAGCTCGTACACTTATTGGAGGAGCAACAGATTCAGCCTTCAGGTCGACTACGTGAACCTTTACCATGACCTCTGCAGGGAGGAGAAAAAAGAAAACCAAGTCACATGTATACACAGAGAAAATTCAACAGGCAAAGAAAAAGTACATATGATTGTCTGATGTAATAATTAAGGAGTTGTATTAAATACAAACAGTAAGAACGTGAATAGCAGTCCAATTTCAGAATAACATCTTCCGATCAAATTTAATGCCAAAAAAAACCCTTCCAGTTTGACAAATTTTAATATACCTTAAACCTGCTTCAACTAGAAGCAAGCCAGCAGCACAGCACATTATGTAGTTCTGAATATTGACTGTAAAATCTAGGTTTTCTTTCAACACCTCATACTGAAGCTGTTTTGCAGTGCTTGTGCCATCACACAATGCAGACAAGGATAAACTAAAAGCATTTAGTAATGACATGTCTTACCACCAGGTTTATAGCACTGGAAAACTTGGTCAGGCCTTCTTGTTTCCAGCAGTAAGTCAAACATGTATGTTGACTTGACCCCTCCCAGTAACAAGCCCATGGGGGTATCCTCCTCTCCCTCGTACGAGCGCTCCAGGTAGTCGTGGAACTCATCGTATTTGACGAGGCGGCAGCAGTCCAGGGGAACAGCCTCCTCCAAATCCATCAACTGCAACACACACAGCCCCCACACATTACCAACTGCCTAGCTGGCAGCTCTGAACTCACAAGCTAGAAATACCTCGCTCTCTGTACATCCAGGAATCCCTCCAATTCATAACAGTCAATTTGGTTTCAGAAAACACATCATAGGTATTTTATACACATGCAATGTATATACATGTTTCCAAATTCAAACAGAAGCCTGCATGAAAATGCAGAAAAGAAAGAATTTTGTAAAGTATGTACACAGGCACATGAAGACAGGTCCCAGAAGTACTCTCAGAGGAATACACTGCCTTTCACTTATACCTGATAGCATCTTAGAGGCCCGAGGGTGTCACATCCATTAATTACTCTCTGAGCATGTCAAGGGGATGTTAGCATATCCCAAATCTGTGAGTGCCTTGCTGGTGCTCTCCCAGCCAAAAACATGTATGGCAAGGACCAAAGAGTACAAACAGGGGAGCAAGAACTGATGTCTTCAGCTCCCACCTGTCTGTGGAAGGCAGAGATCAACAGATGCCTCGGTGTTCACTCCTGTCACTGAATTAGCTCCCCAGGAAGATTCTCAACAACTCTCTTATTACATATCTAATACAAGGTGTTTACTGCAACACAAATAAGTATTCAGAATTCTTTCCATTTGCTGAGGCCATGGTGAGTCTAACAGCAGCTCTCACCATCTGATTTAAAAATAAGGGTATGCCAGATTATGCTGCCTTTTACAAGGGCAGGCTGCATCGCTCCTACCAGCAATCAGCTGATGGCTACTGGCAGAAAACTTAGCCAATAATGGCAAACTAGAACACCTTAAATAAACAAACAAACAAACAAAAAATAGAACTAAAAAAACCCATCATCCAAGACTTCCCAAGAACCAGCCCCCAAAACAACCCCACAGCCAAGCCCTCTCAAACACTCCCACTGTGTTACAAATTCAAAATCTGAAGACACCCAACAGAAAACACTACATCAGACAATTTAACTATCCTGTTATGCATGGCATACCTTGTAAGCTATTTCCACAGCTTCCCTCAGTGTTCTGTCCTTATGAACTTCCAGTTTGTTCTCCATCGTTATTAGCTTTGTAGGATGCATGCAGAATAATTTAATCTATGAAACACAAAAGGAAGAAAAATGATCATGGAGGCATTTTCAAACGTCTTTCCATTTAAGCTGAAAATCCCATATTCAAGCAATCCAGTATGAAATACACCTTCAGCCCTGCTTCAGCTGTGGGATGGTTTCCTTTCAGCTGGTTACATGACTGCAGACTGAAAATGTCAAAGGCACACAAGGTATGCATCTGAATCTTTCTCCCAGCTAGGGTTCAGCTTCTATAACCAGAACATCTTGTAGCCATAGGCAGTGAGCAAGTGCCCCAAAGCAAAAACACATATGAACAATGAATGTGAAATTCCTCTTTCACATAGAGAGTTACACATTTTGCAATGAGAAGACTTCCTCATAAAATAATCACTTGATTCATAGATAGAGCAGCTGACTGCCATGCTTATAAAGGCACTGAGGTCCTATTTTGTTTGCTACTATTGAATCTAGGGTTGGAAAAAATTCTGCTCTTTCTGCCAGGTAACTTTAGAATTAGTTTAAGAAACAACATTGCACAAAGCCAAGGTCACAATATGAAAAGATTTAACAGTACAAAACACTTAACATGCAGCATTACATACTCTTTGGAAGTAATTTTGCTGAACATAAGTGATGCCAGATTAACTAGTTTTGTTTTGGTTTTAATACCAATTCAAATCCACATGCAAGACATGAATTCAACAAAAATGTCTGGTGAATACCTCTAACAGACGCCTGCAGTATGTACAGGTTTCCAACAGGTGTGCAATTCATTTAAAAGAATTGTTAGTGCAAACACTTATCACAAAGGAGTCCTTGTATTGCAGTAAAAAGGCACTGTTTACTGTAGAAACATTTCCCACTAGCAATGCATTGTTACTCAGTCCAGCAGAAATTCTAACCTTGCACGTGTTGCGTTCAATTTCACGTTGCCTCTTTTCTTGTTCTTCTAATTCTCTCTCTTTCTGTACCAATTGTTTAATGTGCTCTGGATATTCATGTGCCTCAAGAAACTCTGCCAGTAAAAACAAAGCAATAGTTTAAAAAAATAGTTTTTCCACAGCGGGCAACCCTTTAGGCATTACAGGTATATTTGAGTTATCTTTCCTGCCTTTTCACCCCTTTCTTTTTTCCACACAAACTTCCCACTATACTATGCCCTGTTCTCTTTTTCATTATTTAAATTAAACTGAAGTCAGCCTCTTATTCCCCTTACTTATGTTATCAGCAACACAAGAAAGTGAGAGTAGCAAAAGGTTCCAATACCACTATGCAAAGCTTTACTGTAGTAAAGAAATACACTAAAGCTGATGACTGCACTTGATCCTGTTTTTATAAATGCAAATACTCTTCTAGGAAGTGAATTAGTTGATAATGAAAGTCTCAGGATGTCATTCATATTGTGATAAAATAAATATTGCACTTCATGCAGATGACACTTCCATAACAAGAAACAAAACCACAACAGGCACCACTTAAGTTTAAAAAAAACCAACAACTTTTGCAAATACAGCAGTTGAACTTACTTGCATTTCTTGTTGGGTCTTTCAGTCTGTATATCAGCATGTAAGCATTTGTGGAGCTGGGGGAAGAGAAGAGACAGCTGAATTTATCACTCAGGGGTCAATATTGGCTTCAGAAGCTGCTCTGGTTTATCTTTCAGTAAGAAGCTATCTCATAGCTCAGTAACGCACTAACCAAGATGGATTTTCAAAAACAAGTATCATTATTTTAATATCATTATACATTAATTTAATGATCTGAAACAGCAGGCAGGGTAGTTCTTACAACTATCTGAAGCATCTGCTATTAACTTTAAGGTAACACGTTAGGCACACGCACCTTGGCCAGTCATTTGAGTACCCTAAAACACCACCAGAAAGAAAAGTAACATTACAGTACTACTAACCTAGCAAAAGCACTGGAATAATAGCCTCTGCTTCCAGAAGATCCTCCATATGTTTTCTTAATATCTTCCTGAGTTATCTAACAAAAAATCAATGTAATGATTATTTGAGAATCTTGCAAACTGAGATGCATTTATTCTCACTAGGAAACATGGCATTATACAACAAGCTATTTTAACAATTCCAACTTTAAAAATATTTATTTGCTGATTTCCAAAAACAATTTCCAAGTGATTTGCTTCTCCATTTTACAAAGAATGCAAACATACTTATTTAGTTTTTAAAGCAGGTGCTTCTTAGAGGAAAAGATACAGGTTCCTGATTGCAATAGCAGCTATGGATGATAGCTGCAACACCTCTGTCAGCAGCACAGGTTTAGCTGCACAGTCTGGGCTGTAACAGATCTGCAAACACTTCTCGAAGCAAGAAATGCCCTTCCATGTACAGAAGGCAAAATTCTAAATCCAGCCTGGTTTGTACATGTATAAAGGCTTCGTTAGGAACCATCCCACCATCACTGCCAAGGAGAAACACTCCTTTCCCCACCACACAAAAATACATAGATAAATAAAAAGAACCTCCAATGAATGAATGAATGAAACATATGTACATGGCAGGACACCATGACAAGAGGATGAAATCAAGGCAATACTTGAAATGCATATAATGAAGCTGGTTTTATGGGTAGCTAAATGGAAAACTACAAAACAGAAACCTATTGGTCCATTTATGAGTGAAAACATAACCAAAAATCCTATTTTTACCTTGCTAACATGCTGATCATTAAAGCTGTACCACTGATCATCACTAAAAGATTTTATACAGGCATAATAATGGCCACCAGCAGCACTTCCAGAATGAACCATGACAGAAAAGAGCTCATACAGTAAAGAACTCTGTGGAGAGAAGAAAAAGGTGTGATATGGATCCACTGAAGAAAAGTTAAGCAAATGGTAATTTTAAAAAGTTGTAAAACAAGGACACAAACCTAGGTATGTAAATAGTTGGATGCACAGAGTGGATTTGTTTAATAGAAATTAATTAATGCAACAGGCACTGTACAAAACCAGAGCTCTGCTGAACTTTACCCAGGAGTTTGTGGCTACAAAGCTTAGGTCTATTTGCCATCATCCTTCTCCACACTTGCTGTCATACCCTTTTTTTTAATAGATAAATGGATGGAAATGCAGGGCACTAGGCACGTGCCTTCAGTGCTGCATATAAATTAAAAACTAAAACTGAACCATTCTGACTCACAAGTGTTATAAGGATATTTTTAGACTATGCAGAAAAAAGACTGTATGTTCTCAGCATATCCCACATCCATTATTATGATACCCAAACCAAAAGGCTTGGCTTGACAGCTTGTTTGCCTTGAAAACAAGTAGTATGAAATAACTGGCCAAAGCTACTGTCAACACTTGGACGTCTCACTTGCATTACAGACACATTAGAATATTCTGCTCTTGTTCCAGCCAAGTGACTGGAATTAACTTTTTCATCATTTCCAACTAAGACTGACAGTATTCAGAACATATACCAAAAAGTGGGATGGTGGAGAAAATCTGAAGAGTAAAAGTGAGAACACTTGTGGTTGGAGACAGTTTAATAAATAAAGGAAACAAAAACCAATTAATAGTGCAGTGATGCACAGGCATTACTGAGCACCTCCCCCAGCAGACCAATGGCCAGCCAGCCTCTGAGCAACAGCAACTTTGGAAAGGCCCCAGCTTTTCCTGCTGAGCATGATGGTGCACAGCAGGGAACCTGGCATGGAATATCCTGGGGGTGAATCCAGGGCAGCCTTGCCAGCTGTGCCCCTCCCTCCAGCCTGCTCCCCACCCTTCCAACACCCAGTGCTGTCATACCTTTTCACTGCCAGCTTTAGAGATCCTCTCTGCTGCACTATTGCTTTCAAGGCAGATTCCTTCATCAACTCCATCATCGTTAGAAAAATCATTGCTCATCTGATCACTGTGACAACTGCCTTCATTTTCAGCTCCACTATCAGTGCAACTCTCCGTCTGAGGAGATTTCTTAAAAATAAGACATACACACTAACTTATGCAACATTCAAAGTTAAATGGAACAAGAAATAACAGTGTTTGTGAAATTAAAAAATCCACTCTATGAAACAACTAAATTCATCAAAAAAACTAGAGAACTCTACAATTCAGCACCAAGAACAGAAATGCTGGTGTCTTCAGCCCAGTTCTTCAGTATTCCTGGGCTCTGTGTGCAACTGAAGGGTAATTAGCAGCTTTCAGACTTGGCAAGGTTATATTTGTTATTAAATTAATCTATTCCATGCACTAGCTATCCAAATTCAGTACCTGGAAGTCTGATACCAAACAATGAATCTGTTGTAGCAAGGCCCTGTTAATCAGAACTGATTGAAAATATTTTCAATCACAATCAAAGGCTTTTTCTTCCATTTCCACTTGCTGTCACTGGACTGAGCCAAGGTATTACAGTATGACTGATGAGTGTTCTGTTAGCTTAACAGCACGGTGTCACCAACACTGTGAATTGCAGCTCACTCAGTATATTCATCTCTTACCTGATCCTCTTGATTCTGGATAATTGTTTTGATTTTCTGACAGTTGCTAATTTTATCAGAGTTCTATTCTCCCAGATCAAGCTTTGCTGTAATTGATGCCCCCTGCCCAGTGACACTTTGAGAGTACCAGATTGTCTACATGGCATCCTTCCTATGGGTTTGCAGAGAGCCAGAGAAGCCTCCCCATATGCACACCCAGGCAGTATTTCTCTTATACCAGTGCAAGCCAACAAATGTTTCCAGGAATGAAATTAGAGGAATTACTTTGGTCTTCAATGCAGAATGCATAGAAAATACTTCCTGGTGAATCTAACTGCACAATGTGAATTTTGGTCAAAACCCAAAAAGTAAAAAGCCAGAAGATGCATGGGAAAAAAAAAAAATTAAAATCTTATGTCTACAGTATATACTACATGGTGATTCAGAGGGAAGGAATTTGTTACTAATGATTTCTGGACTAACTTCACTATTCAGTTTTGAAACTTTACATCACCTCTTATGACCAACATGATTCAGACATAAGTTTCAGATAAATCTTCCACTCTGGAATTGCAGTATATATATGCAGAAGCCCTGAGACTCATGTCTTTAAATCTGTCAAGTGAAGATGTAGATCTGAAACAGCTTCTTTGTGGAAGCAGGAACCCCAACTACAGAGAACATGTTTTGTTTGCAATATTCAAATAATTAAATAAATACATAAATCAATCCACATGGACAGATTTAAAATCTTCACGTTTAGCACTAGCATGGCTAAAGAACATCTTATGTAGATGAATAATGGTGTTAAAATGGGACTGGGATTTTGATTTTCTTAATGACAAACTTGAAGGAACTTAAATGCTCTTCTCCGAAACCAAATGCTTTACCTCATCTTCCACATCAATAAAGACACCCATGTCCAGCTCCTCTGGGAAAGTCATGCGATCATTGAGTTTAATTCTGTGCATTGTGGTGTAATCAAAGTCAAATCTCTTCAGCTGTAACGTCAGCAGGTACGGAAAGTGCAAGAACCGCAGACCCTAAATGAAACAAGGACAAGATTGCACCCCTGTTATCAGGATTGATATTTATTGAAAGTAATTTTTGCAAATTATTTGACCAGGCTTTACCTTCCTTGCATCACATTTCTTCTTACATCGCTCACAAAAGTACTGATTTGGGCCATCAAGGATCTCAGGCTGAATGAAAGCATGCAGTGCTTCTTCCTAAGAATAAAAACATGTTAACCCATTTTTAAAGAGTGTTTACTATGCAGGTATAAATTTACAATGAGATTGCAAACATATACAAATACTTCATTTAAATCCACCACCAAAATTTGATTGACAAACTTTGGTATAGACACAATATTCAGGTAAACATGACCAGAAATCAACCTTCCTACCCAGCCCGAGGTAAACAGTAAAACCACAATTACTGTTAACTGCATCTTGTTCAGTGTTTGATGAATCCCAATTGTCTTTGGTTTAACAGTTACATTTACTCCTGTTACCTTGCACATCACATTTTGTCATGTCTGTAGAGTCATCTGCTGTGAAAATGAGCTTATTTTCAAACCCTGCCTTGTGTCCTTGTTCTCCCAGAATTTTGAGATGGTTCTTCTGCATTTCTAAAGAAGTTTTTCTCAAGAGATCCAATCTGCTATTTACAGGGGGGAACAGGAAGTGGCAGGGAAAAAAATGTTACTCAGTTTCTCAGTGCCCTGCATGAAGACAGTCTTAGTCCTGTTCGACCAAGGGTCTTAGGGTCAAGGTCAAGGGTCTTAAACTACATTTGAAGATCCTATTTTTAAGTGAAAGCTGGGGAAAGGACAGAGGGAACTGTATTTAAGTTTTGCTCCCAAAGGAGTGAGAATCAGATATGGCCATCTCCTATAATGACAGAAGTAGCTGCCTAGTTAAACCTTATGAGGCAACTAAGCAATACCTGGAATTTTGTCTTCTGACAGTTGCCTAGTTTGGGGTAGTTCAAAAAACCCCAAAAGTTCTGTCACTAATGCTTACACCCAGGACTTCAATGATTTCTATTTTGCTCCTCACTACAGCAAACAATATTTAAAATACAACCAAAATTATCATTATTCCTCTCCCTAATGCAATTTGCAGCAATGACACTGCACATCAAGGTGTAAATACTTGAGAACAAAATTGTTCAAAAAGAATTCACTAAGAATATCGAGATGGGTTCATTGAAGACTTTTACCCAGAGATTTCCAAAGTTAAAACCTATAACCCAGCTGGCTTGGGAGCCAATAGGCTCTGGGTTTCTGAACTCCAAGTGGAAGCCAGAAGCTCTCTGTTCACCCACAGAGGTGAAAACAAATACAACTTGCAATAACATGTTTAAAATCATCATCTGTTAGTGAAGGGCTGTGGCTGTTCCCCTGAAGTCTGAGTAAGTCAGAAGGGGCTTGACTGGGCAGAGTGAACTCAGCAGTCATAGCATGGCTGGCAAAGAACTTAAGATTGGTATCTAAAGTGTGTTGCTTGGCAAATCCCACTTTGGGAACAAATCAAGGATATGCCAAGTTCTTTACAAAAGCCCCCAATTCTTCCATTCTCCTTTCTTTCCAAGAAGAGAGGCAAGCAGCAAGAACAATAAAGCAAATACTTTACATAAGCTCTGTTGCTGCTCTAGGAGAAAGGACTTTTTTACAGGACTCTATTCCAGGTGACAATTATTCACAAACTAAAGACCTGCCAAAGTCCACAGAACAACTGTACAGTGAAGGCAGTCATCTCAATTCCCCATTTTTTGAGCCAGCCAGAAAGGCCTTGGAACATCCCCAAAATCACAGCTCTTGGGCAGAGAATCTCCAGATATGTGAAAACCTTTCAGAGTCTGAACTGAACTGCTCTCTATGTCTTTTCTTCCGAAATACTATGAGGCCAAGTTGCTTTTTACTCCAGGGCCACACAGACATCTGATGTTAGATTATGTACTGAAATGTGAGGAATCTCATTCTAAAATGTATGCAAAAGGACTGAAGTTAAAACCTGCTTAAAAAGAAAGCAGAAGAAATGCGTTGCTGTATTTTGACTAGTATTCAGAACTATTTCAGTGAAAGCAAAAAAGTTAATGGCCAACACAGAAAACATGAATCAGAAAACATCACATAATGACATCATAATCACAGTGACAGAACTCTCTTGTGAGCCAAATGCCAATTAAGGCAAGAAAAATATATTTCAAGGGTAAGAAAAATGTTGCAGCTCATGTATCAACATGAATATAAATGGGAATATATGAAGGATGGGACATAAATGATTGTGTAATGCTTATGCAGACTCCTGTGATGTGCAATTTAACAAGGAAACACCCTACACATTTTTACATAAGGCAAGAAGTTATGATGCTTTAGAGCCCTGGGAAGGCACTGAAGCATTATTACACCACTCCTGAGGTTTCACTGCTTACCACACAGAGTGAGCTGTGCTTTGAAAGGCCTCATTGAAGCCTGGGACCTCCACCACTTTTGAGCTATACAAATAGCCATGTATTTTTCCATGCTTGGGTAATGATCACTGCTGTTCCCCAAGCTGACTCTTTTGCCTCCTACACAATCTTTACATCAAGGCTGGTTCTGCTGATGAGGAGGTTTCTCGGTACAATTCCTATTCTAGTGCAGTTCAGTGCTCTCTGCTCTGACAGTTTGCTCAGCAAAAGCAGGGACAAAGCTTCCAAAAGCTTGTCACAACTCACACCCCCTGCCCTGCAGTGCCACCAGAAGCCAGTGCTCCCTTAGGAGTTACCCTCAGAGCAGCACTGTATCTACCCTTGGAGTTACTGAGCATTTCCTAAATCCCCTACACACACACTCCAAAATAAAACATAAGTGATCAAGCTAGAGATTAGGATGACAAAAGCTATCTAAACTTCTTTCTAGTTCCAAGAATCAAAAGAATAATACAGGCTGAAAAAAAATTCTGGAGATCATCTGATCCTAATCTGTTGCTCAAATCAGGTCCAACTTCAAGCATATTGCTCAGAGCCTTGTCCAGCCAAGTTCTGAGTGTACCCAGTTTTTAATATTCTGAGATCTCCATCACTTAGCACACTAAAATGCCGTAACAATTCAACCTAATTATTGTCTGGCTCAGGAGAGGCACTGCAGAGAACCTTCCCTCCATAAAAATGCATTATGGTCTCATCACTAGTTTGACAGGTGCCATACTGCAAGCATGTGTAAATCTGTAAAACCTCTGAATAGGAGCAGCAGGACCTTTATGAAAACTTCCACAACAAATGGCATTTAGACAAACTGCTCTTGGAAAAAGCTAGAAACTAACTGCCACTTCAGGTTTTCAGAGCTCATCACTTTTCCTGTGTTCGAAGAGTATGTTCAATGAAAAATACAAGACCTTGTTACTGAGCTAGCTTTAAAAACAAAAAGGAATTATCACCCCATCTATATTCTACTTTCAACAGTCTGGCAAGGACACCACAAAGTTCATTCACATAAAGTTCAAATTAATTTCTGCCCTAAGAAGGACTACTTGTACAGAGTTACACTCTCAAAAGAAAAGCTATGGTACAAAAGATCTTGAAAGCCAACAACACTTAACAAAACACAACTGTATTTACTTGGATCATTATTAGTTTTCTGGTGTTACAAGTCAACTCTCACTGTATTCTAGTAACATAATTCCAGCATCACTGCTAGTTCCTAGTTGCATCTACCTTTCTCTCTGCTGTTCATCCTGCAGAACATTTTTTTTTACTGCAAAACATTTCAGCTTACGCCTAGTGCTGTTAAATTCAGGCACCTATACAAAAGACACTAGTACCTACAAAACTCAGAATGTAAATTGTTGCACCTGTTTACCTCCCTGAAATAAGCCAAATGTTTTTATGCCTAGATTTCTGCTGACCTCAAGAAAAGCCTGATTCAGGGGGTTTTTGTCACCATACCCTTGAACAGTGCAGATTACACAAGTACTTTTTCAGAAACCATCTTGAGTTACACGCTGACAACATCTCAATGCCCCAGGGCTGCCCTAGTGAGTCTGAAGCTATGCTACATGGAGTTGGGGATCACAAAAATTCCAAATGCAAACCTTAAGACCACACTGAACAATTTCAGAATTAGTTCACAGTAGGAAATAAAGAAAGCATGACATTATCCTCCCCAGTTCTTCAATGTCCCCATGTATTGAGAGGTAATACACACATCAATTAACGCAACATTTCAACTCTCTGCATTTCTTTGGTGGTACACAATGTCAAACAGTGGGATAATGCTCTTTAAATGGCATTCTCCAAATTAACCTTACAGAAGGCTCCATCCACTCTCTCTTATGCAAAAGTAATGGAAAATCACTTACCTCTAACTAGAGTTCTTTGAAGGTAGTATCCTCCTTAGATCCCCTATCTTGGGTTGTGTCGCCTGCTGCAAGTTCCCTCAGGAGCTGACTAGCAAGGTGTAAAAATTTTACATTCCCTTCCATAAGCCCTATTAGCGCATGTGTGAAGTTTGTGATCTCTCAGACCCTTTTGCCTACACCTACTAAATCTCATCATCTATGGATCAATGGAGGATACTACCTTCAGAGAATTCCATTTAGAAACAGGCGATTTTTCCCTTCTCCAAAAGCAAGTATCCTCCATATCTCCCCACTGCTGAAGACTACAGAACTAAAAATTACATCTGCTATCGATCATACATATGCAGGGAGGAGAATCAATTGAATGGAATCAGAGTAGGAATTGAAAAAGCTCAAAAATTGAAGCATCAATACAAGTTGCAACCATGTAAGTTTGCGTAACAAAAATCTTTAAACTGTTTTCCTCAATGCAGTAAACCCAGTAAATGCAGACTGAAAGGAAAAATATCAAATACTATTAAAAGTAATCTGATATTTAAATCCTTATTCATTCAAGTTTTCTGTTTTTACAAACAGACAAAGTCTTTTTTTAGCATTGCACCACAGACTTGTCCACTGAAGAAAAAAATTTTCCATTTGAGACACAAATGGAAATTGACTCGTTGAGATGAATAATGCATTGTTAAATGCAGAATCAAACTACATGAACTGAACACTTTTCATTACTTTGAATAGATCATAAAAATCTAATTATTGAATAAAAATTACAACAAATAAAATTTGGTTCAGGGAATACTGCTAGAAATTAGGGTTAAAAGGTGAAAAGGGGAAGCCATCTGTATAAAATATCAGCCTGTATTAAGACAGCTTCAATTAGCTGGATAGTTCCAGAAAATTTTAATGCAATCTTAAAAAGAATTCAAAGGACATTACTAACTTGAATCCTTTTTCCAAGATCAATGTCCCTCACCTTTACTACTACTCAAGACTGGTACTTAAAGTTTCAAAGAATGAAGTACTTTGAAGCTATACTGCAGTTTAAATTGATTCTAACAATTCTTAACAGAATTACTGTTAAGAGTTGTGGACTAGTAGTGCTTTGAAAATATTTAGCACACTAAATATTTGAAAATACAGTACACTAAATACAGAAGGAAAAATACTCAATATATTATAAACTCAATTTTATAATATTATAAAATATGTATAAATATATAATAAAGCCAATTACACAAGTGTTTGTTTAAAACAGCCATTACTGAAAGATTTGTTTGATTTATTCTTATTCTTTCTCACAACTCCATCCACAGTATACTGTGGAATTTCATAGTTTGTAATCTCTTTTTTTCAGGGGGTGGAAAAACTCAAACTAAAGAACTTCCACAGATTTTCTAAGCCATAGTTCTGCTCGCCAGCATCAGTAAAGCTGGAGCAAAAGAGACCACAAACACTACTGTAGAACAGGATTTTGAATCATCATCAAATTGTTTATTAAAAGGATATGGTATTTAAGAAGTGATCTTTAAAAAGCACAGCAACAACATGGAAATTAAAGTAAAAATTTTATGTCGATGTTCTGCTCTTCCACTAAGACTTTCAATAATGCTACGAAAATTTAGCAGACGTGCCAATGAAAAGAACAACCCAAATAAAACTTTGTGATCTCATAAAAAAATCTCTCAAATAAATGCTGAAGAATTTATCAGGAAGAAAATAATTGATTACTGCAGCCTTAAGGCAATAAAGTTGCATTTCCCCTCCCCTTATACATGCACCAGTAGGACTCATTGAAGGGCAAAAGGAAAAAAAAAAACCAAACCAAAAAATAAACCAAAAAGCCAAAAAAAAAGAAAAATCTTCTAGAACTTGCTAGCTGGTTGACTGCACAAAGACGAACACCCCAAGATGGAGTATCTAGGATGATACTTACCAGGGAACCAATTCTACCACTGGGGCATTATGTATTCTATGTGTGTATGGATGCACTATTAGGACCATAATAGTACACACCACGCTAGCAAACGCCTGGCTGCAGCCATAGGGTCGGATGACCAGAGGGATATCCAGGTATGTGTCGATTCTCCAGCCTTCATAGCCACACTCCAGGCACCTCACATAGTCCTTCAGTTTGCCTTGGTACAGTTGATTTATAAGATCAGCCTGAAACAAACAGATTCAGCAACAGGGATTTGAAAAAAAAAGACCAATACCACATTTCTTCAGTTTTACAAGAAACTACCTTTTTGTCAATTAAGTCTTAATTGCATGGCTACACATTTAAAACACCATTCCCCAGTAGGACATGCATTTCCTGATTTCTTATTTTCCCCTGCCCAAAGCACATATCAAATGAGCTTCTCAAACCACATTCCCTAAGCTTCAGTGTCCCTTGCAGTCATGTCTTAAGTGACTACAAAAGCCCCAAACTGAAGTTCTGAAACGAGCCTGATCTTGCAGACATTGCTGACAGACTGACCCTGCAGTCCTTTCCTGAAACAATTTACCAATTACTCCTATTTACCAAAACTGGCCTGCAAGAAGGTGGCCATTTATTAGAATGTGTCCTGTGCCATGAATACTTTCCTAACTTTCTCCTGAAATAAGAAGGGAGAGCTTGAGCTTCAGGAGGCCACAACAAAACCTAATAAACACTGACAGTGAGGAAGTTATTGTGGGAGTTACACAATCACTTTCTGTGCTTCAGATAAAGACTGAGTATCCAGAGTGCAGAATATTTCACTTTTAACTGGGGGAGGAACAGACACAACGCACTCTTGAAAGTCACACATCACCGTAGCTTAACTATTGCCTCAAACAAGAAAAGTGGAAACTCCCACAGATTTTCAAAGAGCTGGTATTTAAAATTTAGTAAATTATTTTTACAATCATTAGAAAACACAACAAACCCCCAGAATACTACACCACTGAACGAAGCCAGTTTTTCCAAGCTTACCTGCTCCGTTTGCTTCCATTTCTGTTCCAAAGCATCAAACATGACTCTACAAAGCTCCTGCACATCATGCTGCTGCCACGCTGTTAGGAATTGAAACTATTATTAGTTAAAACAGGAGATGTTATTAGTCCTAATACTGACTGCAGCCTGAGAATGCTTCCTAAAAAACTACTCATTAATTTAATCATGTACCTACATTATTGGCCACTGGGCCACTGTTCAATTGCACAGGCAGCTGCCTCTCAGTGGAAGTCAGAAAAATAAGCAGCCAGCTTGCCCACAAGGTTTATGCATAAACAAGAAATGTGTACACAAACAAGAATATGTGAAAAATACAGAACTGCTAATGTACACTGGTACAAAAACTGCTTCTGATTTCTGCCCCACTTCGTGCTGATTCTCCAAAACCCAATTTCCCACTCCTTATCATCATGTGATAATTAAAAATCTACAGGCTATGGGGCGATATTACACCACACATAACATGTGTAATGACAGTTTAATTACAAAACTTTCACGCTTTTTACTTTAACAGCCTAAAACTCAGAGATGCCATTTCTTTAACAAAGTATCCATGTAGGCTATTTTGATTCCATTGAAAAGGCCGATTCTATTAATTACTCTGAATTATTCTGGTATTTTCCCCCATGGACAGCAGTTGAGTCCCTAGCAGGCAGCAGCTGAAGCAAACCCCAGCAGTTTAACAGCTCACATTACCTTCACTACTGTCCCATCCAAAACTCCGTGTAACATCTGTTGTTTCAATTGCCCTTTTTTTGCTGGTCTGAAGTAAAACAAACAGTCTTTGAAGCTGGTAGGGGATACTCCTCTCAGGATCCTCTTCAGATTCCTCAAATTCCCACCTATTTACAACACAAGATAATTGACAAATAAAACTGCTTTGAAAGCATTACTCAAAAAGGCATTAAATCAACATTTGCTACATTTCAGGTCTGCCATGTCACAGGTTAACTGCAGCTGTTTCTTGGGAGAAGTTAAATGCAGTTGCTTTCCATTTCTGCAGTGAATAGCAATGATACTCTTCAAATGTAGAAACAAAAACAAATGAAAACTTGGAAGCCATTCACTGTACAGACATGAACTGCACTTAGCATCAAATTTAAGTTTGATGTTTTCAGGATTCTTTAGAAAGCTCATCCACACCACAACCAGTAACATACTTTACTGAAAAGCTGAAGCTTTTAAGCAGATATAATTTAGAAGTCTATCCAGCTTGACTTCCATTATGATTTCCAGTATCCAAACAAGGAAATTCTGACAGGTGAAATTCCTACCAGGAGACCAGAAAGGGTCTCCTACCAGTATGAACCAGCACAAATGTAAGAAGGTTTTGATTCTATATACTCACTTATACAATGCATTTCTAAATTCAGGAGTCATGAAAAGTGTTTGAAGAAGGCTGTTCAAGTAGCAAGTCATTGCTTGATTTACCAGCCCCACATAACCTAAAAATATGAGAATAATGAGATGGAAATAATATAAAAAGATGGCAAATCAGTTCAAGAGTTAAAACACTTGACAAGGAAACAATTCTGTGATAGTGTTTAAGAACTGCATTTGTCTGCTGTTATTTATTGTTATTTCCACTCTAAATGGAGGGAATGTTACAATTTCTGAGAGCAATAGAGAATAATAGTTTATATAACAGAAGTAATTCTCCTGAATGACATGAAGCTGTTTTTTTGATCAAAATAAAAAGTAATATTTAATGCTGAATACTACAGCAATGGGGATGTAGGCAGCTATAAATATTTTAATAGCAGATTTAAATATTTCACAGAATAAATGAGAATTTTCTAAGAAACATTTGTGTATCAGCTCACTTACTGCTTGATGTCTACTAAAAGTATCCCAGTAATAATGTTAACATAATTTGTATTTACACTAGTTTTATTATTGCTTTGAACCAGAAATAGAAAAAATAAATCTCAAGTTCCCACACAACACTACTATTCTAAACCCTTCCCCCTTAAACAACTAATTAAAAAAACCTAATTGAACTCCTACAACGCTGTCATTTTTACTAGCTGAAAATGAAATAATTTACCAATATTAATCTAAGCTCCAATTTTAAGATTTTTCTCCAAAATACGTAATATTAGCAACAACTGATAAGCAAGGAGCATATACTGAAGCACAGTACAATAAGGAAATTAAAAATGCTTATTCATACTCCAAAAATCATTGAAAAAAAATATCTCAGTACCATACTAGTAATGAAAATGCAGCTACTCCACACACAGGCATTTTCTGTGAAGAGACTGAGTCAGAACATTTGTATTTTATTTATTACTTTACACTACAGAAATCATCTTTTCGGTTTTATTAAATAAAAAGCAAGGCAGATAAACCTTCCCCTCCAGAACAGGGCAGGCAGCTCTCTTCCAGCTGGGCACCCTGCTGCCCTGACCCTGACTATGAACCAGGGATGAGCAGCACACAAACACCACAAAGGGGGACCCTGCCAGGGTCTGAATTACCCTATCCCAGCTAAGGAAAGGGTGGAATACAGTTCTTCCATTTCTAAAGTGACGGGAGAATATCATAAAAAACATGGATAAAAAAATGTAGCACTGATGTGGGTATTTTTAAAATAAATCGCAATTTATTAAAAAAACAGCCTAAGGTGCTGCTTTTTGGAAATGTCCTAAATTAATTACAAACTAGCATTGCCTTTACAAGAGAGAACAGCATACCTGTCTCTGACTTGCTCAGGACTGAAGAATAAGAATAGGTTTGACTGACATAGTCATTGCTACATCCCATGGAGCCTTCTCTCGGAAGGGGGCCTATGAATCTCTCCTGTGCTCCATCCTCCGCAGTACCCGACTCCTCCTGGAAACACAAACACACCCAGTGCACGCACATGTCAGACTGCACCTTTTATTGACAAGAGATTTGCTTTGCTCTCATAGCTGAGAAACCAATTTTGCTAGGCACATCACACAATTTTTTCAAAATTGCAGATACACAGCTGAACTTTAGTTCTGCCCTCCAAATTCTCAAGCCCTTGACACGTTGTTCTTAGCACTGGCAGAAGGAAAGGTCCTTTGGAACCCTGCACAACCAACCACAGTATTACAATGCACACAACAAGCAAGTTGGCAATTTAGTATCTCCTGTGCCTCAAGTTTTCTGCACTGAAATACAGAATAAGATTTTTTCCAGTCATACAAATTTTACTCCATTACTCTTTCAGAATCATTCTTAAATTCTGATCTCGAGTACAAATATTTACACGTGGCTTTTTTCCCTTTGTCAGGTAATCAAACTCCACAACAAAGGCTAATTAAGACAGCATTGTGCTGATACAAGAAGTAATAATCTTAATATATCACTAGTCTATCCAATCCTTGATTTGAATATATTGCAACTGTGTGTAGCGTGTATTTGAGAAATGGAAAATTTCAAAGTATTTGTTATGGCAAACAGTGGCTTCTAGCAACACTGCCAACTCTCTTTTATATATATATATATATATTTATTTTTCCATAAAGGTAAATGTGAAAGCAGCTAACTGCTGTCGATGCAGGGCTGCCATTTCTGAGAATTCTGCCAGAAAGGCCTAATATTGCTTTCAAACAACTAGAGGAAAGGGATTGGATGTATGATTAAATGTGTATTGCTAAGACTTCTCTCTGAATGTGTCAAAGATTAACTAATTACACAACCTTAGAAAATTCCTTGCAGCAAACATCACGTATGTATCTGATGAGCATGAACAGAATGACAGCAAATCATTACTAATGGAATTGGTCCCACTCAGGAGAAATGTGAATATAGATGCAAATACAGCCAAAGTCTGTTGAGAAGGTCCCCAAAGAAGCTTAGGACAAAATACTCAGCCCAGTTTTATTTCAAGTTCCGCTCTTACACAAGCACTCCAAAGAACACACATCTGTCCCCCAACACTGGCTTATGTAGCTGAGTGAAGATTTTACTCACCTGCATTACGTGAGGCTGCTCACCATCCTTGTCTGTCAAATGCAGAAAGTTCTTCTTCCCTGGCTCAAAACCAGCATCAAGAATGGTTTTGTCACTGTTCTGATCTATTGGAGTCTGATAAAAAAAGAGTAAAACAACAGAAACAACATTTTTTAGAAACAGATCTATATGCAATTAACAGATTCCATCCAAGTACATTGCTTGATGTGGCTGCTGACACAGTAAGACCTCTTTAAAAGAAATAATTATCCAGCAAACAAAACACACATCATCAGTACTGAAATCACCTGAGAACAGTTTAAGAAACATTACAGTCTAATGCAGATAGTTAATCTTAACAGCCAGTTAATCTATTCAGGAGTCAAGACACTGGTCTGTAAGTTTCTCGTGAACATATTATCCAGGGTCCTCTACACAATGCAGACACTTTTTTTCTTTAAAAGAAAAAAAAAATACTTTCAGCAGGAATAAACATGACCTGAAATAAACTCATGTCTGTATCTTAACAAATCTTAGAAAGTTTTCTAGGTGTATCTACAGAAATAATATTAACTAAAATCAACACTGATTTAACAATAAAGCATGGGAGTGACATAAATAATTTTAATATAATATATTCTACAATATATTCAAATAGGTCCAAGAAACAGGACTCACTACACAACATGCTGCTGCTGAGAAGAAAACATTTCTCAAATGAGAAATGAGAGATCCCAGGACTCTGAAACTATTTATCATGGGTATGGTTATTAAAAACACATGCTGATAACCAGAACTAATATTGCCTCTGAAGGATGAGATTAGTTCCTGTTTAACGATTAAACAGACAGCATCCTGCCATGGTGCAGCCGGAGCACACGCTGCACGAGCCCCAGGAGGGCTCCCTGCCACAGGGAGCTCCGTACCGTGGCCGTGACGCCGTCCCCGTTGCCCCACACCAGATGGAAAGAGCCGTTCACGTAGCCCACTTTGGCAGCCACGTCCTCGAAGAGCCGCCTGAGCGGCGTGGAGGCCGGCAGGTTGAGCGTGACACGCTCGTTCACAGTCTTGGAGTTGGTGGTGTCCTGGATTATACACAGCACCCGCGGCTCCTCCGCAGCACACTCCGCCTGCAACGACAGCACACGGGCCAAACCCAGCTTTACTGAACAATCCAAACAAGCCTCCACCGATAAAACCCACTCTACTTCTAAAACCTAAGGCTCCTAAAACTGGACTTTGTTTTCCAAAGTAAGCGTGAGAAAACTAAGAACCTTCCATTTTTAAAAGATCCATAAAAACAAGCTCCATTTTTATAGAACAAGAAGGAATCTGTACGGCTGTGGGGACACAGAAACCGCTCAGGTTCCACACAGAATTTCAGCCAGCAAGCAGATAGAAGACTGCTTCAAAATTGGGAACAGACTTCCAAGTCATCACTTCCAGCTCATATTTTGCTTTGACACAATCATAAATTCTGCCCAGGCAGAATATACCATTTGTGACTTTCAGGAATGCAACCCAGAAAATTTGCAAGCTTCCAAGGTGGCTTGACCTGACCACTAAACAAAAAGTTTTGTAATCAAGCCACCAACTTCCTACTAACTCCACTGCTGGCTGAGTTGCAGGAGATATTCTTCTGCCTGAACAAATTAAGAAAATTAGCACTGACAAATGGCTACTGGATAAAGGGAGTTTAAACAGAAACATCAGTGTAGCTGAAATCAGAACAATAACCATGTTGAATGAAAGTGGCAATGGAGTAATAAAAAAGTTTACGGACCCACGCAAGTCAAGAAAAATGGCATTTTTCCAACACTGAAAACCCAGGAACATCTAAGCACAATCAATTAATTCTCTTAATCATCCAAAACTGTAGATCAAGAAGGACTAACTGATATTTAAATACACATCTGATAGGGAAGGATCAGGTAAGTAAAAGGAATCAGTCCTTCAGGGAATCAGCCTTTTCAAGCTGTAACACACAGAAGCATTAGTAATGCATTGTCACAGTGCCCAAATCTCAGCCCATGGCTAAAGGCCATGGCATCCAGAAAGGCAAAAAACCACATGCAGTGTGTGGCTATCGTGATTCTCAGTGGATAAGAACAACAAATGGCAATAATTATGTTCATGCTCAAACTCTCAGTAAACATCACAAGCAGCTTCTAGAGAATACAGAAGTACAAAGAAGGTCTGGACACCTTCAGAATCCACTGTATTTCTACACAACGAGCCTCACAAAGCAGATAAGCGCCACCAAAGTGCTACAGCTCCTTTTGAGAGCTCTTACATCACCAAACCCTTGGAAAAGGAGCATGGCCATTCCAGCTGATGCTGCATGCCTCCACTACAGTGAAGATCTGCTGGCAGTGTTCACACAAGGATAGAATAAAATGTTAGCTGACTGCAGCATCTATTCCTATCAGCCTCACAAAAAAGTGGTTACAGAAAGGCAAATAAAACCACCCTCGACCCAATCTGATGCTAGCTTGCTTTTGACTAGGATTTTTTCTAAGATGTCAGAGTCCAATTTCTTTAGGTTTCTCAAATGAAATATCCTGTGTGGAAGCCTTCATTAACTGCATGCTCAAAAAGATTCAAAGCACCATTTGCAGCAAATCTGTAACACTTCATCCATTTCATCTTTATGGGAGAATTTTACATTTATGAACTGCTCTCTAAAAAGACACGCAAAACTATTCCTGAAACATTAACCACACATTAAGAAGAAAACACAATTTGGAAGTCAAAGTAATTTTGATATATTATATCCTCACTTTCATCTACAGCACTCACAGAGAAACACAGGGCTGTGCTTAAGTAGACTAAAATTAAATTTCACCAGTGATTACTTCTCCTGGGCTTTTTCCATGAAATTTCCTAGCACTGCATCTTTTTTTTAGGGGGGGAGGGAGTGTTTCTTTTTTTGCTGAAGAAGCAAGCTCTTTCTTTCACTGTGTGGTTAGGAAAGAGAAGGTAAAACTTGTTCAGTGGACTTCTTTCCTGATTTTTTTTTTTTTTTTTTGAGAAGGTGAGCAGCAGCTAAGACCCAACAAACTTGTAAGATCAACCTATATTTACACGCTGCTATTCATATAGTTCTACCTCAGAAAACAGAAGTTCATTTGGATTTCATTATCCCCACACTGATTTTGTATTGCTGCTGTGTTTGATCATGTCAGGAGCAGTTCCCCACTGGAGGCTCAATTCCCTGTGGCAGTGCCTCGACACAGCCGGCAGGGAGTCCCTGCCAAGTCCTCCTGCCACCCACACCTGCCCTGCCACCCTGCCTGGTGACGTGACTTGCACTACAGCTGCCAGGGAAATAATCAGGCACACAGCATCTGAGGGATGGCAATAACATCGAGGGAACAAATGATGGACCATTAGAGATTTGCTGTTGGGTTGCTGGATGTTGCACGTCACACAAACCCTCTCTTCCTTGTTCACAGATGTAATTCTGACAGACTGAACTGGTTTAACTCAGGCTCAGTAAAGCAAACACTATTAAGCTGTCATTCATTCACACAGCCACCGCTTCAAGCTGTTAGTAGTAAATAGATAAAGCAAAAATAACCTCAGCCCAACTCTACTCACGGAGAGCATCTACTCACCAGCTGAACCAGGAGACAACAAAGCAACACCTTGTCTGGGCTACTTTACTACAGCAACAGTGTGAAAAGCAAGACTGGCCAGTGATTGATCCCTCAGCTATTCTGTTATCAAACCAAGCCCACAAGAGAAACACAGAAATTAATTTTAACCATTTCATAACCTGATATATTGTGAGAGCAAAACAATTCCTTTTTTTAATGCACAGCCTCACACACCAGTGTCAAAGCACAGAAACACATACTCAATTTGAAGCTACCATTAAGACTGAATTTAATACGTGCATCATATTTGGATTCAAGAACATGCACAGAGAGTTTCATGTCAATAGCTCATGCTCACGTTAAAATAAACAGAAACTAAAGCATCATGCTGTTATTATGTTTCTTCGTTATCATTTTACAAAGTTGATTTCATCTGTCTACCTGTGAAAATTTCTTCTTCATTTCAGCAAAGATACTCTGTCTGCAACTCCAAAACATATCCTATAGTATATGAAAACAAAATTAACAAGCCATAATAATTGAAAGTTGTAAATTGACTTTTATTTTATATAAAGACAGTTTTATAGTATAAAAAGTATCATTACAGAGTTTGGAAACTTTGTTCACAGAATAACTCAAGAAGGAATAGCCAATTTTAATATTTAAATTATCACAGGAGCACTGTTACAGACAATGTCAGTTAAGTTGTAATACACAGACTACATTTCATAAAGTAAGAAGCGAATGGATAAGAAAATGTAAATAACAATTCAAGATATAAATTCATACTAACATTTTCCTTGATTATCTTTAAAACATGGCACAGACATAGGTAAATATTTTACCTCAAACGGTTCAAGGGTAGGATTAGCATATAACCCTGCCATTCAGTTTATTATTTTATTTACAAATCATGAAGCTGTCCAGTTTCATATGAAACTGTTCTTTCATGCCTGAATTATTTCCTGTAGGGAAGTTTTATTAACATGAGCCCATTCTGAAATATTCAGCTGAAGGTAGTAAAGAGGTGAAGTTACTGACTTTATTCCTACCACTCTTAAAGAAAGCCTGCCTTGCTATCTCTGATGTATCATCAAGAATTCAACAACAAACATTAACTGCACAAAACTGTTTTCTGACTAAACATCAAATTAACCAGTTTCTGAATCTCAAGTGGTGCACTCTGTATTTTTCCAGAAAAGAAAAACAGGAAGTGAGAAGGAAGATGCTCATAACATCACTGCTCTTCTCCAAATTCCTTCAACTGCACCCTCAGTAAAGACTACCAAAACAAAAACCACTGACATGATCTTTACTGACATGCCCTATTTGCCCCCACAAATGACCTACAAAAATAGCCCAAATTAGACTACTGTATTTAATTTCTCTGCAGCATTACAAATAAGGCAAGATTTTTTTCTTCATGTGCCGAGAACTGAAGATCCAGATTGGAAGTTTTAATATGGCCAGACCGTGTCCAGCAGTTTCCTTTACACACTAGTCTGTAATTTCAGATTTGAGAGATTTCAGATTTAAATCACACGATTTAAATGTTTTGCTGCTTATTGGTTTTACCTGCTCTTAATCAAAAGTCATGTACATCTTGTTAAAATCACCCAAAGGTGAACAGAGTCCTAGAATTGCAAATCTGGAACTGCTGATTTGTAATATTATCAAATACATTGCCCTGTGCCAAAGACTTAATTAAGACTTCCAATTTTCCTCCTAATCAGGGATTCCAAAGAACCCTGACTTTAGCCTGAATTCCTTCTCTCCGGAGACAGGCAAGCCAAGTCTTGTACACACAGGGGCACAAGTAATTTTGTAATGTGCTATTTGAATTGGTGCACACAGTGGAGGGTGCAAGGGGAGGACAGGCTCCAGGTATCACAGGCACAGAACTATCTACCTGTTGCTTCTTTTATAAGAATATTCCTGTGCTGGCTTCTCAGCTCCAGCTGTTTTTTCAGTTAGGGTCTGCTGGAGGATTTTCAAGAGCTACTTCACTAAACAAATTCCAAGTACACAGATCAAACAAATGAGATTTACAAATTATACTGTTTATATTATGTTCAGAAATTTTAGAAATAACTGAGAGCTTCTGTGACAAGTCAAATCACAAGTCACAGAATCACAAAACTATTTAGGACAGAAAAGACTTCCAAGATCATTGACTTTTAACTTTTTTGACTTCCAACTTTTAATTGACCATTACCAAGCCAACTAGACCATGGCACCAAGCACCACATACACTTGTTTTGTGAACACCTGCAGGGACAGGGGTTCCAGCCCTCCCTGGGCAGCCCCTTCCAACCCTTGACAATCCTCTCAGTGAGGAAAGTGCTGCTGATGTGCCAGCTGACCTCCCCTGCTGCAGCCCCAGGCCGTGTCCTCTCATCCTGAGCCACTGTCTGGGAGGAGAGGCCGATCCCCACCTGGCTCCCCGCTCCTGTCAGCCCATTCTAGAGGGTGACAAGGTCCCCCCTGAGCCTCCTTTTCTCCAGCCTCAACACCCCCAGCTCCCTCAGCTGCTCCTCACGGGGCTTTCACCCTCCAGCCCCTCCCAGCTCCGCTGCCCTTCCCTGGACTCGCTCCAGCCCCCGATGGCCTCCTGAGCCGAGGGCCCAGAGCCGGACGCGGCACTCGAGGCGCGGCCTCGGCAGTGCCCAGGACAGGGGACAGTCCCTGCCCTGTCCCTGCTGCTGCTGCCACAGGCCAGGCTGCCATGGGCCTCCTTGGCCACTTTCAGCTGCTGGCAGCCCCCAGCCCCAGCTCCTTTTCCACTCCAGCCCCTCTCCCCCAGCCTCCAGCACAGCACGGGGCTCCTGTGGCCCGAGTGCAGGACACAGCACCCGGCCTTGCTGAAATCCAAGGATGTGTCCATCTTTCACATGCAGCATTCTCTACTTTGCAATAAAAGTGTTCACTCAAACACTCCCAATAAACCTTATAATAACCACTAGCGTCATTCTACATTTTACAAAAAAGCTCCTCTCAGCATAGAGACACATTTAAGGTACAATTAAGAGACCAAAGGTCTTCTATAAAGTTGCTTAATTTTATCCTGATAAAAGTTACTCTGGAATGCACCAAGCCAATTACTTATTACACCTCACAAAATCAATAGGCACATTAACTACACAGTTCAAAGCTTTCAAATTAACATGCACACTATTCATTCACAGGCAAATGCACAAACACCTTACTGCCTTTTCCTCACAAGAAATAAGAGCAACTACTCTGGTAGCAAGCACATCTATCCAGTATTTGGGAGAAGTCCTCAAAGCTCCATGCTGCTACTTTGCCAAAGTGTGACATAATATACCAGTGGGTCAGGAAAACAAGCTGCAGACCCTCAACTGCATAAGCACCTAAAAGGCAAATACAGACTGCTAATTAAGGCTACAATCCACATAATCATACCATGGTAATTTTAACACAGAAGTCTTCTCAGGCTAATATATTGGTCAGCAGATATTTGAAATTGTAATTTCAACTGTTAACTGTAATTTTAAAAAAATATTGAAACACTGATGCCTTCATCCTAAGCCACTCCATCTTGCTGAGGGTGGGAATCCTGCGGGATGGAGAGCACCCTCAGCAAGCCTGCTGATGACCGTAAGCTGGGCAGTGCTGTCAGCCTGTTGGACAGAAGAGATGCCATCCTGAGGGACACTGAGAGCTTGAGAGCTGGGCTGTGTGACCCTCATCAATCGCAACAAGTGAAGTGCAAGGTCCTACACCTGAGCTGGGACAAACACACCTACAGGCTGTGCAGAGAAGTGACTGAGGGCAGCCCTGAGGAGAAGGACTTGGGGGTGACGGCTGATGAAAAACTTGCCATGAGCCGGCAGTGTGAGCTGGCAGCCCAGAGAGCCAAATGTATCCTGGGCTGCAGCAAATGGAGCGTGTGCAGCAGGTCAGGGGAGGGGGCTCTGCTCCTCCACTCTGCCCTGTGAGCCCCACCACAAGTGCTGGCACATTTCTGGTGCCCACAGCACAGGATGTGTGGTGTGTGTGACCACAACACACACGGAAGTGTTGGAGCAAGTCCCGAGCAGGGACATGAAGTCGATAAGGGGACAGGGGTACCTGCCCAGCAAAGACAGGCTGACAGAGCTGGGGTCTTCAGCCTGGAGAAGAGAAGCTGCACAGACACCTCACAGCAGCAGGACCTGAAGGGCCTACAAGGAAGCCAGAGAGCAGCTGTTCATCAAGAACTGTAGTGGCAAGACAAGGAGTATTGGGTTAACATTGAAAGAGGAACCTTACACTAGATATACGAAAGAAATTCTTTACGTGAGGGTGGCGAGTTGTGGAATGCCCCATCCCTGGAAGTGTTCACAGCCAGGCTGGATGGGGCTCTGTGTGACCAGGTCTAGTGGAAGCTGTCCCTGCCCATGGCAGGGGGTGGAACTAGACAATATTAAAGGTCCCTCCCAACCCAAACCATTCTAATGGCCCTTTACACTGCTCCATTTCTAGAAAGGTGATGATGGCAAACCTGCATGTAGAAGATTTTTGACTATTTGACCAGACTTACAAAAGACTCTTTACAATACAAACATGCAATCAACACACAGGTCTGACCTGGGTGGACATTCTGGAGGGCCATGCAACACAAGAATTTACACCCCATGTACCTTTCTAAAACATACTTCATCTTTCTTCCATGGAAGATCTGCACCTGCAAGTCGCAGAGCACAAAGCATGTTGTTGCACTGAAGCAACTCAAGCTGTATTTCTGTATACACAAAGGCAGCATTGTTATTAGTCATTAGTTAGTCATCTGCAAGACAGACATTTGCTTTGACCATATAGGTTCTGTATTTGTTGAAAATAAAGGAACAATAAAAATAGAGTGTTACTAGATCTGTCACAACAATATTCATATGTAGAACTGCAGTGGTTTTAACACTGCATTTAGATGTGGCTTGCTGTTTTTCAGCCTTGAATCACTGAGTTAATTAAAATTCTATAGCAGCATTTCATTATTTTAACTCCTGCTTCGTTTTTATAAAATTATTTTCAGAGATTGAAAGCAAAACCTAAAGCTAAGGTCAAACTTCATACAGATTCTACCCAATATTTCCAAATTCCAGGTCAAGAGTTGAACCAACAGATGTGTCAAGTTTTACTGCCAAGTACAGTTAATGGCCGACTGAGACTTAAAAGGATCACCACTGGAGAAGACTCTACATGTCCACACATCTACATAATTCTCAGGAATCACTGCAGTACAGAGGAAAGACAAAGACATCAGTAGCAGGCAGCAGACATCAAGCTTATATTCCCAGAATTACTTGGATGATTAAGCCTACGACAGCAATTCTCAAACCTAATGTAGCTTCAGCAACTTCAGCCTGTGATGGGAAGCCCACACCAGTGACTGCTGCATGTCACGTCGCTGCTGGGCAAACTCCGGGGTGCACATTCCAGGTCTGTGAAGGGACTGGATGCACACTTCCAGCAATTACAAGAGTAAGTGGAATCTGGGAGCTTCAGTGACACACAAGTAATCTGGATCTGTACCTTTTACTTCCGAAATATCATCACATAGTTGAAACAAGCTTCTGTTCAGAAGCTCAACAGTCTAGTGTCTAGTGAAACTAGTGAAGCTAGTGTCTGAATGTTTCTTTCTCTCTCAGCAATGACAAACTACTATCAGATCAGCCCCCTGAGAACCCACAAGCATAATTTAGGAAAATTTTTCACCTATTTCAAGAGGTCTAATCCATTAAATGCCACACTGGATATGTGCTGACAGCACTGCTTTCCGCAGAAATGCAAAGATCAGAGATCTTTCCAACAGACAGTGAGTAAGGGGAGCACAGTCAGTGAGCACTGGGGGTGCCATTTCCCCCCGTTCCCATCATTTCCCTTCTTTCGACCCTGTGCTTTTGAACCATGGACTCCAGAGAGTCCTTACAACCCACAGCTGACCCCCTTCTACTCATGGAGCTACTCATGCTCCATGGTTTTTTTCCAAGCCCAAGGAATCTCTTTTTAGAGGCCAACTTCCCTGGTACAGCTGAGCAGGGCCCCTGGTTGACAAAGGTCCTTGCAATGAGGAAAACATCGAGCAGGTGTTCTCAGACTCACATCTGGCTTTATTTTAGAGGAAAGAAGCACCTTCTTTTTGGAATACAGGTTACTAAACTAATCCGGTCAGAGCACCGAGGTGTTACTCAACACAGGCGCTTTGCTGCAGCCCAGCCTGAGTTAGAGAACAGCACACTTAGAATCCTGTTACAAATGCCTGAACTGAAACACTTACAGAGACATGTTTTATAGCACACTTGTGGCAAACCGAATACACTTCTTAAAACACAGATCCCAGGAGGTCTTAAACAGAGTGGTTTTGAGCTTTTAATTTGATACATCTTGTATTGGAACCTTTCATGAAGTAAAAAAAACTCTGAACAACCTTGAGACACAATCTTAAATGATTTTGAATCTGACTGACTTTAAAGTATCAGGTTTGTGAGTACCTCAATAACACACTTTATCCTGACCTTTCAATTCTTCATTATACCTGGGGAGACTTCAGGCAAAATCCAAAAACAATGTTTTGACGCTAGTGAAACTAAAAAGAGGTCTTCTGTCCCTTTACAAGTAAGGAAAAAAGCTGCTTCACAACAAGCCTAAAATAACATCAAAATTCAAGAATATATATCCTGACTCTGACCTCTTTCCTAGTTACTGAACTTTGCCCACTCCCTGGTTTGCTGTGGGGTTTTCAGGGGAGTTAAGAGTACCAACAGAGGAGTAGTGGCAGTATTTCAAATGCACGTGTTACATGCAGTAGTGCTGACATCACTAAATACCAGCACCACCTGGACTTAACCGCAACTTTCTGTGGTATCTGAGAGACTGAAATGAGAGCCTCCAGCCTTAGGTAGGGTATGAGTCTGCCAATGGTGCTGCTGCTCACAGGCCAAGAGCAGGAACTCCTCCTTCCTTCTCTTTGGAAAGGCCTAGGAGAGCAAAAAGTGCCACCGCTGTGGCAATGCCATGCTCCCACTCTCATACCACACTCCGCATGTCTGCCAGCTGCTGTGGCTACAGGGTGACAGCTGCACATCCCAGAGGGCACCTGGGACACACTGACACCATGGCCCTGCCCAGGTGGGACACACTGACACCATGGCCCTGCCCAGGTGGGACACACTGACACTATGGCTCTGGTCACACTGACACCCAGGGCCCTGGTCACACTGACAGCCATGCCAAGTGAACCCTATAAATGCTGTCCTTATGGGGGATGACCCAATTCAGGGAGGAGGTACAAAATCAGTTCTGTAGCAGAGCCTCTTGTTCCCTTTGGAAAACGGGGCATATGTTTTACTCTCTTCTCTGCCTTGTGTAGATTATTATTGTTTCCAAAGGCACCTTCTCAGAAATGCTTCCCTAGTAACAAAATGCTAGTTTAAAAGAATTGGAAGTGCCACCTCACTGAACCAGTTGAATGCCAGCTGTCAACTGTCACTCCTAGAAAATGCACAGGGACAAATTATTTTTATAATACATATACACTCTGAAGTCTACTACTTCCAACTTTCCAAACATGTCCAAAAATAACCCTATGCCTCAGAAATAGAGGGTGCTATGAGGCTAGTGTTTCCCTTTGAGAGTTTGTTCGTACTGCTACATATTACCGGGTCATTTGTAAGAAACACTAACAAAAGAACTGGAATGACAAAAAAAGTTGGGATGGGGCCAGAAATAAGAACAAGCCTGGAGGTTGCTCCAAAGACTACAGGAAAAAATATCATGTGAAGGGACACATGCCTGGGGAGAGCTGAACTAGAGACCAAAACATCCACTTTTCAGTCTTACAGAAGGTATTTTTCTTATTTTAGAAGACTTTAAAAATGTCTTACTAAGGACATCCTGAAGAACCAGTCTTCTTACACTTATCTCCTTACAGACTTTTAAATACAGCAAATTAAGGTGATTCAAGATTAATTACTTCTCTTAAGAAAAGTCAAACAAAGCAGCTGCCAGTAACAAAAGAGTGCAAATATGTCCTGGTTATACCTGCAGATCACACAAGAACTAGCACAGTTTCCTTCGGGGTAACAAAGAATAGTTTAAATATCTATAGTTATCTCTTAACCATTGGACATTGTGAGTATTTCACTCCCTTATTGTTAAAGGCTTTCATTTCAGCTGATCCTATTTTCTTTCCTCCTCTGACCCAAAGCTGTTGAACTTGCAAAGGGTTTTGCAACCACACTGAAATAATTGAAACAATTAAATGTCAATGAAGCTCTTCACATTCACAAATTATCTCTACATTCATTACAGTATAACCTTTACATTCAGATCTGAAACAGCCTCATCTTTATACAGCTTCCTTTGCCTGTAACTTCTGCCCACCTTCCTAATCAGCATGCTCCTTGGTTTTCCTTCAAAAAAAAACAACCATAAAAGCTAAAAAAGGGGATATGAGAACACAAGACACTTACTACACTTTTATATATTACCCAACAGTTGCAGTATTTGTCTCCTATGGAAACTCACAGAACTAGTGGATGGACTTACCCTTCATTTCTTCAAGTATGAATTTTATGGAAACATTTTCCTTTGTTCCTCCTATTCTGAAGAACTTTCTGCTGGATTGAATTACAAATGGAGCATTAGCATAAAAATAAATTAAGAGTCTGAGCAAAACCAGTACTCAGAAGAGTTTTCTCTTCATGGACAATTTTGAAACGAAGGTTTATTTCCCTACAAAATCCCCAACAGACACATACACTATAAAACTGAAGTTGTGTGCAGTTCAGCCATTAGGATGTACGTGACTACAGGCGCAGTTTTCAATTCTTTCACAACTCTCTAACTTTAAGCTGTCCAGCTGCTGCTGGCAAAGGAGAAGGAAAGGCTGAAGAGCGAGGTGTTAGCAGGGACTCTTTGTGCAGCTCCCAGGGAATTCTGCACAGAACCAAGGGCCCAGCTCACAATGGAAGCACCTGGGCATAAACTCAGCCTGCTGCCACTGCCACCAAGGGCTCCAGGGAGAACACAGAACCCTGGAGCTGTGTCCCCACACAAGGAACAGGGGTGACAGACACTGCATAATGAGAAATGACCTAGACAATTTTTCCACATGTAAACCAATGAAAGCATTTGATTTACAAAAACCAGGTACTACGCAAGAGCTTCTGTATCTGCTCTTTTTTCTTTTCCTTCACTCTTACTGGTCTCAACTCAACACCTACACAAATCAGTGAGCACGGCTGCCTTCCATTCCTTTAGCTCCTCTAGCACGCTGACAAACTTCTTCAGGAAATGCTATCTCCATGTTCAGACATTGTTTACTGGGAAAACTTTCACACTATATCAAATATATTTTCCATTAAGCTCTAGAAGCAGAGCATCCCCCAATCCTCAGCAATTCAGGCACACTTGCTCATGTTCCTGAGGCAGCTTTCGTGACGTGTTTATTGAGAGGCTACACCTGAACTGCAGCATAACTAGCTCTAAGCTATTCACAGAAATGCCAATCTAAAAATAATCTGCTGCCATTTTTCAGAAGCACCTAAAGCATCCTTGTGATCACAATCTCAACAATTATATTGAATCAAGTGATCTGTACCAATTTCACCCCTTAGTATTTTTAGAACACGCACAACATCCTTTTTAGAAATTATTTCATCTGCCAATGCTGTGCAAGAGCATTTGCTCAGTGTAAGCTGACTACATGCCAGGCATTGCAAAACCCAAAGAAAATAAAAAACTTGGGATTTCACAGTGCCTGAGACTGTGGTCAAGTTCATTGTTATTTTATCAGAACTCCACAAAAAAATTCTGTGACTTACTAGTACTCACAATTATCAGTTCTTTAGTAACTAGTGGCATTGTTTTGAGAATATTTCATTCAAGATAAGAAAAATAACAAAATGCTAAATGGCAGCTCACCCAAAGGTACACCACATTAAATCTTAAAGGGCAAAGTGTAAAACAGCAGCTTGAAATGTTCACAAAGGAATTAAAAACTTTTTCAAACTGAATAAAAAGGCTGAATATGTACATGTAGCTCAATCACTCTATTTTTACGGATGTAACTTTCACCTTTATTTTCTTAGATAAAACCCAACATATTAAACAACAAAAAGCAAGAAGCTATGACTGGATACACGAACATCTGAACATAATGTAGTGCATTATAGTACCAACTGTAATGCACTGGGGGGGAAAGGTTTAGGATAAAATCCCACCCCACTCCCATTTAAATCTGACTTAAACATGTAACTCAAAGGTAGCACAAATTCAAGGTATTTGTTTATTTCAGTAAATCACCACAAGTTCTAATGTTATATTGAAGTCAATACATTCCATCAGAAGAAGAAGCAGCACAATAATAATTTCCATCAGTATGTGTGTGTTTGTACAACTAACATTTTAAAACTATGATGCAAGCCCGCATTGATTATATCCACAGGTTTTCAAAAGAACAGAAAATGGCATCTGGGGACTTTATTTCATAATGACAACAAACAAAGCACTGGAAAGTTTTGTTGCATACCGATACTCAGAGCTCAAAAGAACATAGAATGTAATACTGACAAATCTCTGAGGTATTCTCTGTTTAGGAAAAAGTTCATTACAAATCTGAGAAACAGTGTGTAGCTGCACAAAAAGAAAAAAAAAAAAAAAAAGTTTATACTTTTACTACTGATGCTTTTGATTCCAAAATTTTAATCACCATTGACACACAAATGGTAGAAAAAATGGCATTTCTTGTTTGTGGTTATGTTCAAAATGTATCACTGCAGGAAAAAAAAAAAAGTATTTAGTTATTTTGATATTTAATAGTTAGATTGTTCTCCTGAGTAGTAACTTCCTCCAGCAGCATTTACAGTCTGAGGTTCCAGTACCAAGTGCTGCCCATCAGGCAGCTGGTACCTCTTAGGCAAAAACATTTCATCAGATGGTCTGGAAGTGCTGATACTTCATTATCCTCATCATCTTTCTATGCTGCAGATTAAATGCCCAGATGACAGCAAGGGGAAGTAAACTACCGTTTACTGGAAACCCAGTGGCTGGAAAAAACAGGGAAAGCTCTTGAATTCTGCTCCCAAGCTTTATTCACCAAACTCAGTAACTACATGAACATCATTCAGAAAGTGCCTGTTTGCAAGGAACAAATTATTTGTGGAGTTCCATGTGGATTTTCTGTTTGTTTCCTACGTTTGATTTCCAAAATACCTTCTCAATGAATTAGTCAGTTTCTCTAGTTGTCACAATCATACCTTTATGTTTTCTAATGGAGCACACGAGAAGGAAAACAGGAAAAACTGATAAATTATGCAAGCTGTAACCACTTGTAGAATCTTTTAATACATGGGAATGAAAAAAACAAGGGTGTCATCAGCACTGAGAAGAACAGCATCCCTTTACTTAAGAGAATTGCAAAATATCTTAATCAGATTCCCGTTCTTCTAATGAGGAAGTCAGGATGATATCCATCAAGAGACACATTTGATTTGTTCAGTGAGGAAGATTAAAATGGATTCATTAGTGTAGGGATGAAAAGACTCACATTAGTGAGAGACATCTCACACCACCTTGCTTGATTTAATGGCAGCAAGTATATATTCATATATATATATATATATTTATTCTGACAGGTATACTTTGGATATATAGTTCATGCTGAAACATGTTGAAAAAGCATCTGCACAGCATTTATTTAATCAGTTGTACAAACACTTCAAAAACCTCATAGCAGAACACACTTCTCATATTCTGACCAATACTCACTAAAGTACTCACACATCTTGATTTTCACGATAAGTCTTTGTAAAGTTCACTTATATTATCAATAAACACAAATAGGCATCTTTCTCACCAACTGTATTGATAAGATTATTCTATTATTTCCTATTTGAGGTAGATTTTCCCAAAATAAGTTTCAAGTCAACTTTTCCTGTTATAAACACTGAAAGCCATAGAAATGTTTTCCCTTCTGATAGCATAATTTTCTTCTTATTTCTAGAATTATCTTACTCATGCTATTCACCCTCTCTTCCCAGGGTTACTGGGTAAAAATCCACAGCTATTAATACAGTAATTTTTATAGAAAATGCTCAAATTTTGCTACCAGGGTGCAGCAATGAACTGTGTTTTACTCAGTGCCTTCTGTTTACTGGATATAAAAGAAAACTGAACTGAATCTTTTCATCTTTTAGATGAAGAAAGCAAAGTAACTGAAGATTGGAAGGAAAAGGAAAAGGGGCCAGTTTACACTGAACCCCAAATCTAGTGAGCAGGGATTCTCACTGCCCCCACCAGAAGGAATTACAGGTCACACTACTACAGGAACAGCTGGGAAAGCATTAGGCAGCAGTGGGGATGCAAGAATGAACTCACTACGTGCCTGCATAGCCCAGGCAAAAACCTTGGTGCAAAAATAAATCCTGACACAGGTTTATTAGGAACTGCTTTAGTACATCTCTTCCAAAGGAAAAAGAACTGTGTCCCAAAGTTATGAGCAAGAGAAAATAACAAGGCCCTGAGTACCTGGACTTCAGAGATGCAGCTGAAGCCACCCAATGTCCAAAACAAAACTTTTCATGAGTGACCAATTAGAGATATTTGAAGTGCAGTGGTGAAACTTTGTATCCACTTTGTATCCATGAAAACAACGTATTACTGCTTACAAAAACTAACGAAAAAACCCCAAGCAAGTTTCCTTGGCAAACAGTAATCTGAGCTCCTGTTAACATATACAAAAATAAGGCTACAAACACAAACTGAAGACTCATAATCAATACCCATCCTTCCACTCCACCACACACAGGCTGGTAGTGTTAGAGACACCTCCTACCACTTATCTACCAAGGCATCATGTAACTTGTAGACAAGAACCAAAATCCTTTTCCACTCCTTTGGATGATTAGTCATTCCCTAAACCAGCCTAAAGCAAACATAATTACATTTCTTCTTGTTCTTTCCCACTGGAATGCCAAGTAATATCTGGTTGTGTGCTCATCTTTAGCAGAGTCGTTCAGAGCCCAGCTGAAATCTTTGAAGCAGCACTACAGTGAGTGTTAGAAGTGACAGCACCCAGCCCACCGGGAAGGGACTAAGCCATGAGCTGTGATCCTTTATCCATCCCTGGAGGGCACAGCTGACACTCCAAACGATCTGCTTTGCCTCCAACTGCTCTTAGGGGCATCATAGGTATATTTAGGAGCAGGCTGTTGAGAACCCAGAGACCTGGAGAATTCTGTTTACCCATAACTCAGTGCTCTCTGCAGTGGGACTATTACTGAATCTCAGAAGGACTTAATGGCAATGCTGCAGTGTAACGTTCATTAAAACTCCCTGTCGCTAAAAAAACAGAACGATATACTGAAAAACACTGGAAAAGTTGAAGACAAACTTCTGTTACAATATATATATAGATATAACCAGATGGGCTTAACACAAATAGTTCATCTGTCTTCTTTCTCAATTTCATTTCAATAATATTCTGTACAGTTTCATTTACTTTAAAAATGCATTGAGACACAATAAAGAAGTTGAAAAAACTTGCTGAGAAAAAACAACTCCTGCTAGCATTATCAATGTACAAAGTTTGTAAGATTTCACACTGTTTGTTTAAGATACCCATATCTATAACCACATATATTCATCTCCTCCCTTTCCCCATACTCCCCCCCCCCAGATAAAAGTGCATTCAAAAGCTTCGTCCAATGAGTCAGTTAAAAATACACATCTGAATCATAAGTATATTCTGAATACAACTCTAAAGCCAAGGGGGAGACTATTAATACCTAAACTAAAGACACAGCCTTGGCTAGCTGCTTTTATTCATACCTCGTCTATTCCACCAAACTACAGCCACTGCCACAATGTTTATCCTGCCACTATTCCTTCTCTGTATGTTTCTTTGGTTTTAAAATTAAATCTTTAAGTTTATCAGCTACTCTGTCTTCTGTCCCTGGCTTTATATTTTTGAAGATTTTTGTTAAAAGCTGATATTTAAGCATATTAGCTACTACACTCCATCTCTTTTTTAAAGCTTCTGGAGATTTCACTTTCCTGTAAAGATAAAAAATTTAATTATTTCAACCTTAGTATTTTAAGAAAGGAAATGAGGTAAAGTTACCTTTTTCCTATATATATCCTATGTTTACATGCACAACTGCCTACACAAAACATTGCTTCTAATATTCAGCGCTGTTATTTGCTTCCCAGATCTACTCAAGAATACCATTTAAGGATCAGCATCTCATTTTGCTAAGCTCCACGAAAACGAAGTCCTTGCCTGACAAAGCTTCCTGGAAGAACACGGGACGGAACAGGTAAAACGCAACAAACACCGAGAAACAACGGGAAGGGTTTGAGAAATTTATCAGAACTGCAAAACTGTCAGAAAAGTTGGCAAACCGCGTAAGTGTACCTGCTCAGGAAACAAAGTTTCTGCTGATACTATCCTACCAGCAGCTGTTTCCCAACATTTCATGCCACCACTCCAGCTCCTTCCCCTGCACAGTATCGCTCCAACTTGACACGTGTCAGTCGCCTATCGCTGCAGGACAGAGGCTTCGCCTTCCTCTTTCACTCGGGCTCTTATCTCCAGCCTATGGCCAAAAAGCCTTTCCCCTTCTCGCCACAGCAGGGGAGAGATGAGGGGCCCAGAATAAAGGAAACAAGCCGCCGCTCGACCCATTCCCTCCGGGACGCACCGCGGGCACTGCCGCCCGTTCTGCGGCGCTCCAGGACGCGCGGAGCCGGCCCGCACCCGGCCCCTGTCCCTCGGCCGAGACCCGCCGGGCCGGCCCCTGCTCTGCCCCTCGGCCGAGACCCTCTGGCCGGCAGGAGCGGCCCCGCTGCCTCCAGCCCCGTGCCACCGGCCCGGCCCGGCCCCGCCGCCGCGCAGGCCGGGTTCCCCGCATGCCGAGGGGCGGACAGGTGCAGCCCTCGGCCCGCCCGGGGCTCTGCGCAGCCCGGGCTCAGCCCCCGCCTCCTACTCCTCTCCTAGCCAGCCCCTTCACCCGCACACCACCACCGCCGCCGCCGGCCCCGCACAAAGACGGGCCCGCGCCCGCCGGGCCGCGCAGAGAGGGAGCGGAGCGGAGCCGAGCCAGGCCGGGCCGGGCCGAGCCGCGCCTCCTCCGCTCCTTCTCGGTCGGCGCCGACGCCCCGAGCCTAGCGCCCGCCGCCTCCGCCTCCCGCCTCACCTCTTTGGGGACGAGCTGGTTCTCCTCGCTGGGCACCATGGCCGGTGGCGCGGCGCGGAGCCCGCAGCAGGCTGAACCGAGCGCCGTCGTCAGCAGCAGCGGGAGGCGGGGGGACGCCCGCGGCTCATCCTTCTCCTCCTTTTCCTCCTTCTTCTTCTTCTTCTCCTCCTCCTCCTTCTTCTCCTCCTCTTCTTCTTCTTCCTCTTCTTCTTCCTCCTCTTCCTCTTCCTCCTCTTCCTCCTCTTCCACCTCCTCCGCTCCCGCGGGCAGCGCCGCGGCTCCGCCCCGCCGCCAATCCATGGCAAAATGGCCGCCGGCGCGGTTCTCGCGAGAGCCGCCCCGCCCCGGGCCCGCCGCGCTCCGAGCCCTGGGCCGGGCCCCGAGCCCGCTGCTGCCGCTGCCCGGCCCGGCCGAGCCCCGTTCCCCCAGCACGAGGGGCGGTGGCGGAGCCGCAGCGCCGAAACTGCGCGGGCCGGCGGGCCGGAGCCAAGCCGCGCACGGGGCGTCCATGGCGCCGGGCCGCCGTCACGTTATCCTGCCCTGGGGAACGGCGTGGGGCGGCCGGGCCTGCGGGGGACAAGGGAGTCAATAAACGAACGGGCACCGGCTGCGGGTGTGTTTAGGGAACGACCTGACGTGCCACGGTGCTGTTCGGTCATGGGGTGGACTGGATGGTCCCACAGCTAATTGAGTCCGGGCAAATGGAGCAGCAGGAGCCGAGCGGGGAGGGGGCGCGCCCGGGCCACTGCCCCGGGTACGGCTCGGAGCCCGTTAGCGCCGGGCCCCGGGCGGGCTCGGAGCGGGGCTCGGAGCTCCAGGCCCCGCCACACGGGCTCCGTCCCCTCGCAGCGCTCCGTCCCGGAGCCCCGGGCCGCAGGGACAGCCGAGGCTGCTGCAGCGGGATTCGCTCGCTCCTGTGCAGTGCCGGAGCCGGGCTGGAGGGGACGGGGAAGCGCAGCCTGGTCCCGCTGCCATGCGAACCCTTCCTGGCGCCCAGGAGTTGTTCCTTGAGGTGCGGGGAAGTTCAGCGTGTGCTCGCTGTAATTCCGAGGTCAATAGCTCCTTTGCAAACGGAGTGCAAGGCTCTTTCCCTGGTATTGCTAAATCGCTGAGTTTTGTCCACAACGAGCTGAACTATATTTGGTTTTTGTGCCACTGAAACACACTGAACGCCAAGTCACTGGAATAAAACGTGCTTTAGAGGAAAAGTACTTAATGTCTACTTCACTGCAAAATAGTTTGTAAGAGAAAAGCATTCTATTTGCCAAATGAACGATGCTATATGGTAGCTGTACATTTCTGTACAACTGTTTTTCTTATTATTTTAGTGTCCTCTTGTGGAAAAATGCAGTACTGAGGACAGTCTTTGGTTTTGTGTCCATGAAGTTTTGGGGTTCGGGGTAATTTTTGAAATCCACTGTACTACTGGAGGCTACTGAAGATTTAATAAAATTGAATGATCTTGTCTTCTTTTTCATGTTCAAAGTATGTAACTTCTCAGGTTCCTCTCTGCTCTCTCAGAGATAAGTGGCAGCCTTTGGAATCAGGATATGTTATTAGTCTATTAGTATAGTATGCTTTTTCAAAAAGGCTTCAAAATGGTCATTTCTCTAAATAGCATCAGCAGTTTTATTTTCATCTTTCAGATATGCCATGGAAATGCTGTTTCTGGCTTTGTTGTGTTTTGTCTGCTTGGGTTTTTTAAATTTTTTGCTCCTTGAATTAAGCACAGAAATCCTCTCACTGAAAAACTTAAAGCAGTTTTAAAGTATATTTCTAACCTGTTTTGTTCATGCGTTCAAATTATTTATCTTGTAAAGGTCAGAGGGTTCTTTGGCACAGGAGCTCTTGCCCTGTGGGTTTGGAATATGTTGCACCTGAAAGCCCCTCATGTTAGATCTTTGAGCTCTAATATGATAAAATCAGGTACTGAGACAGGAACCTGCGAGTCCCTTGCTGTTAATGTTATTTTATGTTAGCACGGGGTTTTGTAGAGCTACTCCTCTACAAGAGGAAGGAAAATATCTAAAATAGTGGGGTTTTTAATATGAAAGGCAGTATGAAATGAATGAACTCGTGTTTCTGAAAGGAGGTGTTTTACTCATGCTTATCAGCCATGCTGTGCATTAAAAGGTTTGGGATTTAGTTGGGGTGTCTTTTGAGGGGGACTTTTGTAATCCTAGGTGTGGGGAAAGGTAAAACTGCAGAAGAAGTGATGTCAACATCTGTAGGTGATTGAAGGGGCTGCCCAGCCGTCTGCAGGTGCCCAGAGGTGTCCAAAGAGCCCCGAGATCAGCGAGCACTGCTTGGGGCCAAGAGCCAGAACAGAGCCGAGCTCCCCGCACAGGGATCCAGCCAAACCAGGTGTGACTGACCGGTCTGCTGTAACCTGCCCTGTCCCCCCGCTTTGGGGACACTCCCCACTGAACCCTCAGGCCTGGAGGATTCTCCCTCTGCCTTGTGAGGAACCCAGAATTCAGGGACAAGAAGCTTTCAGAGATGTTACTTTGGACAGTTCTTTTGACTCCCTAAAATGTTATGTTCTTACAGGTTATTTTTTGCTGCCGTTTGTGCGTAACAAGGGGAAAAGCTACAGAATTCAATGACTTTATTTGAAGTATATTGATCTATTAGAATAAAGAGGTAGCTACCACAAATATGTGCCTACTAGATAAGAATCAGGAGTTTGTTTTTTAAAGAAATACTTTGTTAGATCCTCCTGCCAACCTTTAAAACTGTGCAAACATCCAGTGTAGCATGTGTGCATAAAACATCCTTAATGGAGTAATAATATCTAGTTAATAATTAAATCTCCAGGAGCTTTTGTAATTTGTGGATGCTACAGTATTTAATCTCTTTATGTGAGACTTAAAGAGGAATATTCAGATGCTGCAGGGGCTGCAGGGGCTGCGGGGGCTGCAGGGGCTGCAGGTGCTGAAGGCTGCTGCAGGTGCTGCAGGGGCTGCAGGTGTTGCAGGGGCTTCAGATGCTGCAGGTGCTGAAGGCTGCTGCAGGGGCTGAAGGCTGCTGCAGGGGCTGCAGGGGCTGCAGGTGTTGCAGGGGCTGCAGGTGCTGAAGGCTGCTGCAGATGCTGCAGGTGCTGAAGGCTGCTGCAGATGCTGCAGGTGCTGCAGGGGCTGCAGGTGCTGAAGGCTGCTGCAGATGCTGCAGATGCTGCAGGTGCTGCAGGTGCTGCAGAGCTGCCGGGCGCTGTGCGTGTGCCGGCAGTGGCAGCTCGCTCTGCGCTCACAGCACACAGCACAGCTCAAGGCCGCTTCCCTTTTCCATCTCTGGCAATTCCACATTGCTGATCCACAGGGATGTGTGAAAATTCAGCATGTCACAGTCCAGCAGCTCACTGCACTGCTGCCTGCTTCGCTGTCTGAGCCTCGAGTGACTCTGCCCCAGTTGCACAGCAAATTTTGGAGTATTCCTCTGAAAATCTGCCTGCACCAGCCAGTCCTTTCAATAAGGAAAGTTTAAAAAAAAAAATAAATCACTGAATTCAGCTCTTATATGGATGGAGGGGAGAACTAGCAGGAAGAACAAACAGAATTAGTAGAAGTAAAAAAGTGCATATTTTTATTAGATAATAATCTCTTTGATCTTAGCTCCTCAAGTATGAAACAGATCAATAAAAAGCTAAAGAACAAATTAAGGTCTTTGAAAAAAGAACACTGATTATTTTTAATTCTTCTGTATCTGTTAAGAGGCTTTTATAATTTAGTATTTTAGACTGTTTCTTGAATGTGTTATGTGGAATCAAGATACTAATTTAACGATTAAAAATCTTAAAATTATTTTATATGATATGTATTTTAAAATCCCCCATATGGATGTATCTGAAAATGTATATTTTGAAGCAGAATTTTAGAAAGTAAAGAATTCATTTCAAAGAAAAGAGAATGGTGGAAAATTAAAACATTAAATGGGAGATATACCATGGAAAAAGTATTATTTTGCTTTAGAGGGATCAGTGTTGCAGGTCTTGTGGTTGTCATGAGTAAGCAGCTCTCTGAAGTTAAACATCATGAGATTAAGGAAAAAATTGTTTATGTTCAGTGCTAAACACTGTGTTCTGCAGTTCTTAAGCAGTGTTTTCTGCTATAATCTTTATGAACAGGCAAGTGCTTTGCTCTCCTCTGACATGGTATTTCATGCCAAGATCTTTTTGATCAAAACCAGTAGGGGATTATTTTAATTAATTATAAATCAACAGCCAAGGTTCATTAACGTTTTTGTTAGAGATTATCTTATTACTCTGGTTTCAAGACACTGAGTGTCCAGGTACTAGCTTAGGAAGTTAGTTTTCTTTTCCATGATAGCATTAATCTTGTGTATGAATTCCCAAAAGAGTTTGGAGCTCAAATTACAGCTGTAAAGAGAAGTAGAGGGTTTTGCAGGACCGTGTTATTCCTTTATTTACACTGAATATTTTTACCAGCCTGGCTTAAAATTTTCAGCATTGTGTGCTTGTGAGTACAGAGCAGTTTCTGGCACTGGTAGCGGAAACAAAACACAGTGCCAGGGTGTTTGACCTCTTGATGCACTTGTCAGAACCTTCCTGGTGTCACTGGGAGTGAAGAGTGTGTGGTAGCAAGCCAACCTCCAGCTGGTGTGGTGGGAGTTTGGAAGGAGATGGGGCTGGTGTCAGGTGGACTTTGGGAGCTCCAAGCAGGTCTCACACGGAGTTTGCTGGCCTGGTCACAGTGCCAGGATGTGGAGCACGGGCAGCAGCTTGGAACCCTGCTGTGTTTCCAGATGTGCAGCCTGGTGGAGCACATGCATCCCCTCTGCAAGGTGGGCTCCCGTGTCATCCATCCCCCCGAGGCTGGGGGTGAGCACAGCAACACGGGAAAGGCTTCCCTACGGGAGAGCAAGGGGGAAGGAGAGCTGCCCTGAATCCTCACCATGACAGTACCTGAGTCTCCAGCACAGTTCAGTTACTTTGGAGGCTCACAAGGAGCTGGCAGTGATGCAGGCAGTGCATTTGAACAGCCTGGATGGACGCTCCCTGCACGTGCGGAGCTGCTGCCGCAGGGTCAGCCTGGGAGCACGAAGGCAGCAGTGAACAGGAGGCTGTCATGTGCAAAAGCACCAGAGCAGCCCAGGTTCAGCATGCCCTCGGTGCCCAGGACTCTCAGGATGGACAGTCCAGGTGTTTATAGCTGCTGGAGTTTAGGAGTTGGGGTTTGCACCGGGGTTCCCAGTGACCTTCAGATTATTCCTGGTGACGTTTCATATCCAACTGAGTTTAGGAGTTGGGGTTTGCACCGGGGTTCCCAGTGACCTTCAGATTATTCCTGGTGACGTTTCATACCTGACTGAGTGCTCATTATGCTGCTTGCAGCTCTTTGGGCGGGCAGGAAGTGGTTTCCCATCCTCAGCATGCCCTAGCACATAGAGAACATTCCATCCTCCCAGATTCAGGTTCCTAGGTGGCCTTCCCCTGGATGGAACAGGTTTTCTTCACCTTTTCTTTGTAAGGTGTCATGAGAGTCAGTGGAAAGAGGTAGCTCTGCCTGGGCTGCACCCCATCCCCTCACTGAGAGGAGGGAAGAAAAGGCATCTTTTGGAAGTCCCAAGTGTGTGGAGTACCAGGGCAGTGACTGCAGCAGGTCTTGGTGAGACCTGCCCTTGGCAGTGCCCAGCAGTGCTGACCTGCCAGCCTGTTTCCTGGGCAGGGCTGGAAACAGGAGGGCACTGTCACCATCTCCCCATTTCTGCTCTGGGGGTCCCTCTCGGGGCTTGGCACCGCTCTCTGCTTTGCTCTGGGCTGCTGACAGGAGGAACTTTGTGTTTTGAGGAGTGCTGGGCTGGACCTCCTTATTCTACAGCTGCTTTAGGGCTGCTGAGGGGAGGGGAGGTCCCTCAGATGAAGTGCTCTTCATCTGCCATCACTCCTCATGCCAGGGCCTGGAGCAGGCTGTGCTGGGACCTTCCTAAAGCAGATTTGAGGCAGTTTGTGCAGAGCTGGTGGAGGTTTGGTATTAGACCAGCTGCTGGCTCCATGGGTCTCCAGGCTCAACCTTGTCCCTGTTTTGCAATGTGCTGTGTCCTGAGCATCTGCAGCCCTCTGGGGCCTTAGGGCTGCTCTGCTGGGGGGGCTGCTGAGCTCTTTCTTGCATTAACGAACACAGCTTTACCTTTGGCAGCAGCAAAGGGAGCTGCCAGAGATCTTACACAGCATTTCAAATGTCAGCAGCTGCCAGCCCCCTGCTCTGGCAGGGGAATGTTGTCCCAGGCCAAGTGCAGGGAATGGTGCTGTGGACACAGCGTGAGTCAGGCAGGGCAGGGAGCTGTGTACAGAGGATCCTGACACAGGTGAAATGTCCCTGGAAACCTCCCAGGCAGCGGCACCTGTGCTGCTTGTGTGGTGTGTAAGGAAATGCTGCTGGCTCCTGCCTGCTGTGGTTTATATCCAGCCCTGACTGTGAGCAGCTGTCAGAGTCTGGGGTGTGTGCTCTGTACAAAAGTCTAGTCCTTTACAGTAAAGTAAGGATTTTACAATTATTTTACAATTACTTTACAATAAAGTAATCCTGTGGTGCTGGGGGTCTCTCTTTGGGCTGAAAGAGTAGGGCAAAGCACAGGTGGTAAGATTGTTGAGAGAATGTACTTTCTAAAAGCAATAATTTTGGTCACATGTATCTCAATTTTAATTCTTTTTAATGGACTTTTTCTTTCAAATGTTTGTAATTTATCTGTTGATTGAGCTGAATTAATGTGGGATAAATAATAGAAACAATTTGTAACTCCTTTCCTTGCTTATGGCATTGCCTTTGTGAATAGATGTTTCTGAGAGCATTTGTTTCTTTAGCATTTGGGTTAGAAGGCTTGGCTGCAGAATTTGAATCCTGTATTTGCTGTTAGCATGGGAAGTAGATTTCTTTCAATATTGTTCCTTCTTTGCAATGGATTGTGCTGCTGTTGAAGTTAGGTGCAGAGCCATTTCCCTCTCCCCTGTGATTCAAGGCAGGGCCTGTTGGATGTAAGCTCGCCTTCCAGGGGTGTCCACATAGGTGGGGACAAGTTCCAGATCAACTGGGCTGAATCCAAATCCTTTCCTGAGGCTGAAGTCTCCTTTCTTTAAGGCAGCTGTTCAGGGAGGAGAGCTGCTGGGGCTGGGGGAGCCTGCTCCTGCGGGGTGCATCGTGGAATGCGGGGTCTGCGTGCCAGGCTCAGGGATAAAATCACAGCCTGTGATGATAAAATCACAACCTGGGCACTGTGATGAGCTGGGGCACTCAGCACAGTGCTCTGCATGTGGAATTCATTGTGCCCTTCCCTGTGCTGGGAACGTGGGCCTTTGCATGGGTGCTGCCTTTGTCTTCCTGCTGGGAACCAAGGGTTTATGTTAAGCACCCAGGCAGATTCTAAATTCTTCCAGGCAGGTAGAGCTGTGCTTTTGGTACCACCAGCAATGCAAACACTTACAGAGAACCTAACTCCAGACTTGCTGATGGGAATGCTCTTGACTAGGATAAGAGTCATCCCTAAACCTTTGGATGTTCTAGGTTTGTCACCTGCAAGGCAATTTGCATCCACAGCAAAGCTCCCGTCCTGCTCTCAGCCCAGAGCTGGATGGCAGCTTTCTCCTCTCTGAGACAAGGAGGGTTTCTCAAACAGGGAAAATGCAAGCCTCAGACCTTCAGAGACTGATTGTCCCTTCTGCCTAAGAACTTACAAACAAAGATAATCAAAGCAGTTGTATTTGTCTTTTAGGGGGTTTGTCTCTTCTGACCTCGGAATTCGAAGAAAAATGAAAGCATGATGATAAGATACTTTTCTAACTGCACATTTTCTGTTAATACCCTGACCATTCTTCAGTCTGCTCTTCCTTATTTATGGCTACTCCCTCTTCTTCAGCCTTCCCTCTTCTGCAGCCACAGACAAAGACTTTTATCCTCTTTGCTTGCCACATTTCTACACAGCCTGGTAGATCTAACAGGGTCTTTAGGGGAGTCCTTTTGCACATTCCTTGCCTTTTTATGGTGCCTCTTGGAAACTGAAAGGGCACTTTTTGTGAGCAGGTAATGAAACCAAGAATTCCTGCATTGAAAGGAATAAAAATAATGTTAATGCAAAGGTGTTTTGAGGATGCCTCTGTGATTTAATTTTTGGAAACAGATTTGTGGCATAAGAAACGATTCTCAAAGCCTTGCTGCTAGTCTGATCCCGGTCCTTTGGCTGCCTAAACCATGGCACTGCCTCAGGAGGAGGTATTTAGCTGGTGTTTTTAAGTGAGGAAGGGGGGAAACTGAAAGCACTAAGAATTAAAGTGGACATGCAATTTTTAAACTCTCCAATCAAAGTGATTATTTATGGAGATTTCAGAGTAGTTACTAGTGCTGCACTGGCTATTTAAAATCCATCATATGACTGAGGATGGTGCCACTCAGTGCACTTGGATTGCCTAATGCCTTTTTCTGGGCACTGTAAACTCCAGTAGCTGGGTGAGGTGTTGTTTCAGCCAGGGTTAGTTTGGTGTTGATGTGCAGTGTGAAGAACTCTGGGTAAAGCTGTAATACCTGGGGGACATTCCCAGGCAGAACTAAAGAGAGATGTGAAATCCAAACCCAAGGTGCTTTCTTCTGCAGCAGTCACCTCATCTGTGTGAAGCCTTGAGGAGTGAGCAGTTTGATTTTGAATACTTTGATTTTGATTGTGTTTGGTGCTGCTGCTCCCCTGGCTGTGTGCCTCAGTGTCTCACAGCAGTCTGTGCTGTGTTGTTTGGGTACATGAGATGCCCAGTGTGTCTGGGGGCTGCTGCAGCTCAGAATCCTGGAAACAGCTGAGGTTTATGATTTGGAACTATCCACTTACATGACATTAGCAATTTTGCATCTTCTCACTTTTCTAAAATGTGAGAATTTCTTTACTTGTTTGCATTATTTATTTCTACTTAGCAAACATCCAAGTCCAACTCTCACTGAAAACAGCCCAAACAATTGAGCTTAGAGTCACACATAGAAACCCTGAGATAATCAGAGTAGTGAGGAGTGCTGTTATTTGGAACCCAGAGAAAGAAGTTTCTGATTTTCAAAACTGAGAGTGACCCAGGCAGTCTCCTCTGCTGTACACTGGCCATTTATCTGTACATTAGGAGAAGTTAGACATTAGAATCCTTTTGTGAAATGTTAACTGCAGCTCGACATTCTTTACTCTTTGAATTTATAACATGCCTTAATTTCATTTAAAAACCAGCAGCTTAAGGTTTTCTTGAGAGCACAATTCCTTTCTTTATCACTGTGCTAAGAGGGTTGATGTGAACAGATTCACATCTCTCAGGGTCTTCAGGGAGACCATTTTTATTTTAATAGTTTGCTCTAACAGCGTATTAGCTTTGTTTCCTTGTGCTCAGTGATCAGATAGTCAGAAATCACGTGAAAAGAATATGGAAATTTCAAGTGTGGGGGCAGCCTGACATAGATGCACGTGAACATTTGTCTTTACCATGCATGATGTGATTTGTGACACTCCAAATTTTGCAAATTACTGTATATACTGGATTATTTTCCCAATAATTTCAAGGCTTCTCTCTTTTCCTAAGCTCTCCCAGTTAGACCTGGAAGAAGGCACTAAACTTGCTTAGGTTGTGTAAATTTGAAGGCTAGAGTGATGATAAAGAACATCCCAGAAAAGGACATGGCAAGGTGAAAGGCAAATCCAAGAGGTTTGGAAAATAATGAGAGACAAAGCGAGAAAAAGAGAAAATTAAATGTGATCTCTAAAAATAAATGGGAAATGGGAAAATGCATGGATGCTGATCATGGAAGGAATAAGCATTTTCAAAAGAACAAGCAGGACACTATCCAGCTGCTTTTTTGTTTTGTTTTTGCACTCAAAAGACATTCTGGGATGAACCAAAACATTTCCCCAGGTGCTTTTATAGGACAGAAGGCAAAAGCAATAAAGCCATTTCCTGGTACTGCACTAGACAGTGATAATTGAGAAAGCTTCATTTAAAAAATCTATTATAAAAACACTAAAACATGAATATCAAGTGAAAAAAAATCAGTCTCTCTGAGCTTCCTGTCCCACCACAGTCTTGTTGCTGAGAAAGCTGAGCCTCGTGTGTGGGATCCCAGAGGGTGTGAGACACCTCGCAGCCAGGAGCTCCTGCTGGGAGCACTTTTGGGGGTGGGATTAGAGGGGGGTGGGAGGGGAAGCTGGAATTGCATAAGGAGGGCTCTGTGGGTTGTTTTCATGGAGCTGGAATAAACAGCTGTGCCAGCTGTGCAGCACAGGGCCTCTTTTGTCATCCAGCCTGACGGGACTGGGGATGGGAACCTGCAGCTCAGGCCCTGCATCCAGCCAGGGGAGTCCATGGGATGGGAGAGCACATGGGATGGGAGAGCACGTGGGATAAAGGAGCCCATGGGATAAAGGAGCCCATGGGATAAGGGAGCCCATGGGATGAGGGAGCCAGACCCTTGGCAAGTGGCTGATGGGTGCTGGTTTGATCAGAGCAGAGCTTTTTCACCCCAGGAGCTGGTTTTGCCAGTATTACTCAGCGAGGAAGCTTTCATCAAAAGCTTGCTCACTGCCCTTGCCTCTCCCTTCCCCTGGGATCTGGAGGGATTTTAGGGTTTTCCCGAGGTTCTTTCACAGGGAAATGCACGCTGAAGAGAGTTCTGTTTCCCACTGCAGCCTGACAGTGCGCTGGGAAGAGGAATTCCTCAGCAAGAGAGGGAGCAATGCAAGCAGAGACCATTCACAGCCCTGGCCTCAGCCAGCTCCTCCTCAAGTGGGAAATACCTGTGGGTGACTCAGTGAGCAGACCTGGCTTGCCTTGCACAATTGGAAGAAGTGATGATCATGAGTGCTTTCCTCACTAGAAGCTGCTGGTGACATTTTCACATATTTTCTAAGCACATGTAAATATTTGGACCAATTTAACATCTTCCTGCAGGTGTAGTATTTTCACAGGAAAGGGAAAATGGTGATTTCACCAAGTAATAAATATTTAACGTTATGATCTGGTACTGCTACATTAATCTTGTTTCTCTACAGTCAAAGGTGATTCAGATGCTGAGAGTTCCAGAACCCTGGACATGAATCCAGTGCCAGAAAACAGGGTGAAAAACCCCAAACCCTCTGGGAATTTAACAAGACTAAAACACCTTTGCTGTTGCACTGCTGAGCAAACTGCAAGGAATGCATTCACGTGGATTCACGGGCAGTTCCAGGGCTGATTTATTTCAGCATAGCAGAATGCAGTGAGTGGATTGTAAAGAAGTGTGCCCTCATATTGAAATTATTACACCTCTAGCAGAGATAAAGAATGCTTGATTTACATTACTGAGGTCTGTGTTCTCCCCAGGCCTTCTGTACAATGACATCCAGAGACCTCTGTGCTCTGCTGGACAACATCACCACTTAGGGTGTCTTACAAGGATACAGTTTTTCCTAATTTCTGAGCTGGGAGTGGTTTACTTGGGTTCCAGCAGAGTAACTCAAGCTCAACAGCCGTGTTCCAGTGTTAATGTTAGGTTCTGTAATTGGAAAGAAAGGTCAGCTGCACAGGGAAGGATTCTGGCAGTGTTCCAGCAGAGCCTTCGTGCTGCTCTTTCCTGATAGTGCAGGAATTGTCTCTGGTACCTGACGTGCTCATCCTGGGCATCTCTGCAGTCCTGCCATAGCCTGCTGCAGGTTACATCACACTGCTCTACACATGCAGTGATTGCCAAGGAACACCTAGCAAATGTCTGTCTGTGCAGCTGGGAAAGGAGAAAAAGAGGGGCAGAAGGTTGAACTGAACATTGGATTTGAGTCTATCAAACTGAAAGGAGCTCAGAGTATGTCACAGGAATGCTGTGTGTTCTGGCTGTTAAAGAAAATAACACTGGTCCAAAAATAACGTGAGCACTATTAAAATGTTTTACTTGTCTTGGTAATCTTTTATGGCAAATTAGTTTCTTTTTTATCAAAAGAATTCCTACTCGGTTTTGGTTTAAATAATGCAGTTATTTAAATAAAGTTCTGTAGTGCTGCTTGTGTATTCCTAGAAAGCCCTATATTAATTTAAAATTCAGGATTGCATTTGTATGCAGGGAACATGGTCCTTCTCCTTCATCTAGAGTCTGCACCACCCAAATATTCTTCCTTAAACCTTCAGAGGTAACCTGAAATACTGAAGGCATGGCTGCAGCAGAACTGGGGTAGGCTGCTCTGCTCTTAACTTTGCCCTCTCTTCTCTAGGCCTTGGTGAAACACTCACAGTGCTTTTACTTTCCCCTGCAGAATTTGTTATTCAGGTGTTCTAGAGAGCACAAGAGGATCTCAGCACCTCTGCTCTGGTCTCCAGACCTTCTGCTGGGTGGGCTGCACTCCTGAAGGTTTCAATTAATCAGATTCCAGCCAATTAACTCAAACTCTGCAAGGGACATCCTGCAGTCCCCAAAATTCCAATGTTTTGGGATTCCCTTTTGCTTTACTTCTGTGGTGAAAGAATTAATTAATTAATTAATTAGATTAATTAATGAAAATTAATTTCATTAATTTTTGGCTCCTGTGTGATTATTCCACCGTGTGTATTGTCATGTGTTTATTTGCTGTGCAGGAAGAATTACTGCAGCCAGGAATGGTAACCAAAGAAGAAATTAATAAAGAGAAAGTAGTTTAATACCCAGCACAAGCTTAAGTACGATGAATAGTTCAGGTGAAGGTAATTTATTCTAGAAATTAATGGTTTTGAGCAGCCTAGTGGTTAAAAAAATTGTCTTTTTTTGGTAACTTTTCTTTGTATTTTGTTTTCTTTAATGCCTGTTGCTTTTCTTAAATCTCATTTTGGACAGTAATGTTCTTTTAAGTAGTGATATTGGTTGTGTGTAGCATTGACAATTGTGGACATTAATAAAGGAAAATCCCTCTTTTAAAACCTCGGGTTAGGTGAGTAGTCATTCCTTCACTGGTGTTTGCAGTGCATCAAACTGTACCTGCAAGGTGAAGCACTTGGCATTTTGGTTGGGTTTTTTGAGGGAGGGCCAGCTGCACCCTGAATAGGCCTGAATCCTTAGCTGTGGAGTCAGGAAATAATCTTTTTTCCAGAAAGTCTCCTGGAAATTCTTAGAGTTCTGCATCCCTTCCCATACTCGTGTGAACAGCTCGAAGCAGACTGAGCAGGTATGGTACACGAGATAACAAATGCACAGGAAGGTTTTGCCACAGTGTTCCCCAGCTGTACTCTGTGAATCAGAGAACAAGATGTCTCTGTTCTGTCAGGGGCTGGCCAGCAGGAGCTATATCATGGATATTTTCAGGTGCTGAATTGCATTACTGGAAAATGCTTAAACACATTCTCATTCTAAACTTCTTTTTTTACTTGGTGAGAACTCCTCCACTTTGAGAAAGTGATCTTTCATTTGCTGACAGAACTTTTGCATAAAGAAGTCTGGTCAGAGTACGACCCAGGCAGTTAAAATGTGAATATTCCTGGCTGCAGACACTGCTGGTGCTCATCTCCCTGCAGTGTTGGACACTTGGCTCAGCTCAGCTGGGGACACTTGTGTGCATCTTCCCCATGAACGTGTGGCCATGACTGCCACTCCTGGGGAAAAGCCTTTTGCCTGGGCTCTGTGCTGTGGGGTCTTCCAACATCACACATTTTCTATTGCTGTCAAGAAATGAAACATGGCAGAATTGTATTTTCTGCACTACATATTATAAACATGGAAACAAGACTTAAATACTCCATTCACAAATATGAAGTCAGACTATTTTGATCATATTAAAAATACTTTGATCATATTAAAGCTGCATTATTTTTTTTCCAAAATAGATTCATGCTGAGCGCATGCAGGACTTGGAGTGGCATTTTCAGCTGTAAAAGCATTGCTGGAAAATGTCACTCCAGCTTTAATAGCAGTCAGTGTTTCTTTAGCCCATGCCATTAAATTCAGTCCAGCTGTAGGTGGTCCTAGTTCTTGTCTTGAAATGTGGTGTGTGTGCATTAGGGTGAGTATGGAGAATTAGAGTCTAGAGATGTAGAGAAAAGTAAGATATTGCATTAGAATTAGGATAACAGTGGTCTGCTATGGGTGAAAACCCCGAGGAATGACTTTGCTCCCTTTAGCTGTACTCTGTCCCTTGATGCCTAATGCCAAGGGCTGATGGGTGGCTGCAATATCTGGCCATGAAAAAATGCTTTTTTTTTAAAAATTGCTTGGGTTTTCCAACCTAGCAGCACAAGGTGCCAGCTGTATCATGGAATTTAAAGGAGGTGGAGTTCACCAGCTTTAGTGTGAGCTGCCTGTGCTTCCTTTGCTTTCATGTCCCTCGGTTCTGAGTGTGCCACTGCCAGATGGGTGAGCCTGCTGTGAGGAATTCCCAATTCCCAAATTGTCCAGCTGGGACAGTGCTGCCTGTCCCCTGTCTGTCTGTGCCTGTCCCCTGTCTGTGCCTGTCCTCTGTGCCTGTCCTCTGTCTGTCTGTGCCTGTCCTCTGTGCCTGTCCTCTGTCTGTGCCTGTCCTCTGTCTGTGCCTGTCCTCTGTCTGTCTGTGCCTGTCCCCTGTCTGTGCCTGTCCCCTGTCTGTGCCTGTCCCCTGTCTGTCTGTGCCTGTCCTCTGTCTGTGCCTGTCCTCTGTCTGTCTGTGCCTGTCCTCTGTCTGTGCCTGTCCCCTGTCTGTGCCTGTCCCCTGTCTGTCTGTGCCTGTCCCCTGTCTGGCTGTGCCGGTCCTCTGTGCCTGTCCTCTGTCTGTGCCTGTCCTCTGTCTGTGCCTGTCCCCTGTCTGTCTGTGCCTGTCCCCTGTCTGTGCCTGTCCCCTGTCTGTCTGTGCCTGTCCCCTGTCTGTCTGTGCCTGTCCTCTGTGCCTGTCCTCTGTCTGTGCCTGTCCTCTGTCTGTGCCTGTCCCCTGTCTGTCTGTGCCTGTCCCCTGTCTGTGCCTGTCCCCTGTCTGTCTGTGCCTGTCTGTCTGTCCTCTCCACTCTGTCCCCAGAGCTGGGTTTGGCCAGGGAGAGCAGCTCCCATCCCTGGCCATTCCCAATCTGTCCCAGATCTCCAGCACTGTGGAAACATCTCGGGAATGGAAATAAAAGTGGCTTGAAGCCTTTCCCTCACAAGATGGCAGCATCACTTCAGGGAATAACATCACCTGCAGCAGGGACACCTGAGTATTTCCATTTCATCCCTACAGAAACTCCAGTGCTGAGCTCATTTATGACCTGAGCCTGCAGAGCAGCAGCAGGCGTGGGACAGGACGGGTTCCACCCTTCTGCTGCCGCCTGCACGATGGAAATGATGGATTGTGTTGAAATGGTGTCATTCTTGCTGGGACTCCAGTTAATACTGTGCCTGCATTCCTGAGATTCCAGCAGCAGCATTTGATTGTTTCAAGTGCACTAAGCAGAAGTATCTCACAGAAATTTGGGTTCAGATTCGTATTTCCCTCTGTGTCCACTGAGTGTTTTTATTCACTCCGATCCTGCTGTCCCTGCAGTCAGTGGCTGAGTCAGAATTTTAGGGTAAGGACATGGAAAGAGCAGAAAAGAAAGCTCATTAAAGTGGGGGTTTTAATGGGGTTTTTAGTGTTTTTCCCTGATAGATGGTCAGGAGTGATGAGAGAGCTGCAGTGTGAACCATCAGAAGCACTGACCCTGTTAACTCTGGCCACCACCTTTGTTTTGTTCCAGCACCGATCATCGACTTCTGAAGGAATTGGGTCAGGGTTGTTTCTGATTCTAAAAATAGCCCTTAAAATTTGGCCTTACCCATTGGGAATAAAGAGCTTGGGAATACAGGAATCCTCACTGTGTCTTTTGGATGAAGTTGAGATTCCCAAGAATATAAAGACTTTTTTTGTTTGGGTTTTTTCCATTTTTTATTACCATTTGGATTTTGATTTTACAGCATGAGTTGTGAGCTGAAGAATTACACTTTCTAATTCATATGGTTGTTTTATAACTTTCTTCAGATATTCCACTAACAAGACCATTTTCATTTTTAAATCTGAAAAGCATTTTTCATGACTGCCTGGAGAAATGCTTCTTTTATACTTACAGTAATGAAGATGTACTTTGCTATCCTGAGTAGCAACTGCTTTATTTCAAGGAAATATTGGCTGGTGTGCAATAATACTTTAACAGGAAAATATTGGAAGTCTTGTATTTTCAATTTCTTAAAAGTTTTTATGCTGAGCACAAAAAAAAAATAAATAAAATATTTCTTACCTTTTCTTTCAATTTCTCAAAATCCACCATGCCTAAGGCACGGTTTCACTGCCAGGTGGTCACTTTGCACTTCTAGGATTAAGGCAGGTTTAGTGTGCAGGTATAACTTTCTGACAGCTCAAGGTGTTGGATTTAATGTTCAGAGATATCAGAATTCATATGTTTAAACTTTACCAAGCTGGAATGCAAAAGTATTTAATTTGTTCTTTAATGCAGCTGGGGATTTTCAGTGGTTCTCCTCATCCTCGGCAATGCACAGCACAGCCTCCCAAACAGGAATTACCATCCCTTCTGTTTGCTTTTGTGGCTTCCAGAACATTCTCTGAAAGTGCTGGAGGAAGGGAGCCCTGGCTGTAAATGATATTGGGAGGATGAAGTTGGGGTGATGATGACTGCTGAGTTCTGCTCTCTCCTCCCTGCCCTGCACAGACTGAGAGGAAACAAAGGAAATGCACCCAATATCTTCATGGTAGAGCCCAGTGTCCCCCCCGACCCCAGCCTGGTGCTGGGGGACTGAGCAGCTTCAGAAAGGCAGCCTCAAATTCAGCCCCAAATTCAGCCTCAAATTCAGCCCCAAATTCAGCCCCAAATTCAGCCTCAAATTCAGCCCCAAATTCAGCCCCAAATTCAGCCCCAAATTCAGACCCAAATTCAGACCCAAATTCAGACCCAAATTCAGACCCAAATTCAGCCTCAAATTCAGCCTCAAATTCAGCCCCAAATTCAGACCCAAATTCAGCCTCAAATTCAGCCCCAAATTCAGACCCAAATTCAGACCCAAATTCAGCCCCAAATTCAGACCCAAATTCAGACCCAAATTCAGACCCAAATTCAGACCCAAATTCAGACCCAAATTCAGCCTCAAACTGAGCCTCAAATTCAGCCCCAAATTCAGACCCAAATTCAGACCCAAATTCAGCCCCAAATTCAGACCCAAATTCAGCCCCAAATTCAGACCCAAATTCAGCCTCAAATTCAGCCCCAAATTCAGACCCAAATTCAGACCCAAATTCAGCCCCAAATTCAGACCCAAATTCAGCCCCAAATTCAGACCCAAATTCAGCCTCAAATTCAGCCCCAAATTCAGACCCAAATTCAGACCCAAATTCAGCCCCAAATTCAGACCCAAATTCTGGGGGTTGTTTTGGCTGCTCAGGTCAGGCTGCCTGCAGCATCTCCTCTCTCTGGTTCAGAGAGAAAGGGCAGTGATGTGATCTCCTGCTCACACACAGCCTGTGATGCTCTCCAGCAGCTCCTCCCTCGCTCATCCTGGCAGCAGGACAAGTCTGGCTCTCGAAGAAAATTGAGAGGCATCCTGCTTTAAAGAGGAAGGTAATTCAAGGGCTGGCCTGCAGCAGAAAATGGAGAGATTGCTTAAGGAAATGAAATAATTCAGGTTACTGGTGATGAAATGTGCTATTGATCACAGTCAAATCCACCCAGACTGTTGAAGTCAGAAGCTATTTTTTTACAAGTCTATATGAAATGAATTTCCCCCTTCCCAGTGGATGAGGATCCTGCTTGTCAGTGGGTCTCCCAGGTTTGAGCAGCAGTGATGCTGTTTGTGGGTCACCACCCATTAATCTGCCAGCATTAATGCTCCTGTTTAAGTCAAGTTATTTTTCCAGAAAGCATTAAAGAGGGTTTGGCTTTTACTGTGTTTTTCAGGGCTAGCTGGAAGCACACTTGAAAGACACAGGGGAAGGAGGTGCCTCTAACCTTTACAGTGGCACCTGTAAGACAGATGCAAAACTTCCCTGATGCAGCTTTTATCAGGGGTAATTCCAGAAGCATTTGTGTCTGCCTGACCCACAGACAAATGGATTTCATTTCCCAGGACTTAGAAGTCAGCACTTCTCACACATGCTAAATACAAAGCACTGAAAGGAAGAAGAGAGGTAACATTTTCCCTCTGGTTATTCAGAGGATGTGATAGAAAAGCAGGTACCCAGGACAAGGTTTAAGGAAATGCTGAATTTTTGCTTTATACTTGTTTTTAGTATGGCCTATTTATTTTCATTGCTGGAATTATGCTAATCCAAGTTTATATTATGATCCAAGTGTGCAATTTTCACAGAATATCTTGGTAGTTGCTTGACTCTTGAAAGCCATGTTGATTGACTAGAAATTTTCAGAAGAAACAGAAATAATTGGGAGCATTTCCTTTTTTAAAAACCCCACTTGTCAGTCATGAAAGAATTTGAAATAACACTGTTGACTATGACCAGATTTCAAAATTTACTTCTCCTTCAAAAACACTGGAATGTTCTGTCTCAAATTCCCATCCCATCTGACTTCTCCATGCTCTAAGGATTTATGTCAGTTACAAGGTTTGGCAGAAGTCAACATTTAAATTTCTGTTTGTTCATAGCCTGATAAAAGTGCACCAGTGGAAAATAGATTCTTTGAAAGCACACATGATGGAGGAATTTTGGAAAATCATAAAAATGGGTTTGAGTAGCTGAGTACTGCTCAAAATCTCTGGATGGGTCTGCATTTGGCTCCTATTTTACTGCAAGGAAGAGATACTGAAATCCAAACTTTAATTCAAGTTTCTCACCATTATGTAATGTAAATGTGTCAAAAATCCCCAAACTTACTCTGAGAAGGATAACCAGACATATGGCCAAAATGTCATTAATACTTTTGCTCAGAAACATAATTAGAGGAACATATGTTGCATGGTGAATAACATTGTTTCTACTCACGGAGGAAAGGATTTATTAGACTCACTCCTTGGGCCAGATTCCACTTTCCCTTTCTGCTGTAACAGATGTGGAATAAACTGAAAGGTGAAAAATACCAGAAAAACACCAGCTATTGTCTGTAAAGCTTTTGGCATGTTTGAGATTAGTGCTTGTCCCACTGGCTGTATATGAATTTTTAAGTGGTAATAACATGTGGTACAATACTCATTACTTAATCCTGAGCACCGTCTTTTATATTGGCTTGCCTGGAAAGTAGCACAAAATTATAATAAAAATTAATAAATTAAATTAAAATAAATGTTATGCTTTACACATTATTGCTAAGAAGAAATCTGGTAATATTCTGCCATTTGTAGATGGGGCAGAGTTAAATAAAGGCCAAAAGCAGTGCAATTAATTAACACTGCTAATGGAGGAGAATATGTAAGGTAATTCTCTTTGTAACTCCTCAGATCTTCAGGGGACTTATTCAGGAATAATTCATAACAGATTTAGCAGAACAGAGGTTTGTGGGCTATGGAAGGGTTTTTTGGGAATTGTGAGCTGTTACTTGACAGCAGCTCCAAGCCTTGCTGCCAGACCAACTTCTTTATAAACAGACATCATTTAAGGTCACAAGTGAGAGCTCTTCTATAAAACAATATACTAATATTTATTCAGAGTTCAGCAGGCCTGACAGGTGAAAGGTGCACACACTCCACTGCAGAGCTGAAGATGTAGGAGAGAGAAAATAAAGAACAGATTATGAACTGCGGTAAATTGGGAGATCTCGGAGAAGAAGCAGAGGGGTTTAGAATAAAAAAGGAAGGTAAGTTAGAAGTGGTGAAGGGGTTTGCAGATAAAAATGAAGCCAGGAGAAAGGCTGGGTGAAGACAGGAGCGCCTGCAGGAATCCCCAGGAACGGAAAGAGCAGACAATATACAGGAATATGGAGCTGGGAGTTTAGGGAGGTGCCGCTATTTAAAATGCAGCCACAGCTGGGAGAAGTGTTAATGTCCCCAAATCCATCCGGGCTGGGCAGGACCTCACAGCCCTGGAACAGCAGCCTGGGGTGCCCTGCGAGAGAGCTGAAAGGCAGAACTGGCTGGGGGTGTTCGCAGCAGAGGGAGCAGAGAGAAGGGTGTTTGTGTTTGTGTTTGTGTCCTGCCCTGGGGGGGAAGGCTGGGTGTGTCCCACCACAGCCAGCAGGCTCCTGAGGTGGCCAGGAGTCACTGGAGCTCCTGAGACACAAAGCAGGAGTGGGCTCTGAGAACTGCAGTACAGGACAGAGCTGAGCTCCACCTGCAGGAAAAGCTTTTGGGATCAGGGGAGGAGAGAGGTGTGTAGGAGCCAGGTACACTGGTGGCCCTGCAGCAGCTTGCCTGGGGAGGGTTTGAGGGAAGCTTGCAGGAACTATCAGCTGAGAAACAGAAACCTTGACCGAGTTTGAAAAGCGAGCACTAACGCCTTTAATTGTGTTAAATTGTTTAATTGTGTAAAAACCCCCAAAGCAGCTGAAGGAGCTTCCAGTGCAGCAGCCCGGGGTAGGCACCTCTCACTTCAGATTGCCTTCAGGGTTTTGAGAGCTGCAGCAGAGCTTTGGGTGCTGGCACAGCTCGGGCTCTAACAATCTTTGTGAGATGCCAGAGATGCAATCCCCTGGTGAAAAGTGAGGGGCTGTAAGAAGACTGCAGCACGATTGTGATTCCCCTGGAGTGAGGGACGTGCAGTGGTGGAAGGAATGGGTGGCATCAGCTCAGATTGCTCGAGGAAACCCCCGAGACCTTTTGCAATACAACAGCCTGAAATTGTCTCTTGGTGCTGACAGAGTTAAGAGTTACCAGCAGGGTCCTGACAAAAGGCATTTGATATTTGTATGGAATACAAAGTGGTGGGTTTTAGCTGTTCAGTGCTTCTGAAGACAGCTGCCATGTGTTTTCCACGTTAGCTCAGCTGGGACATGTGCTGCTCAATGGCATTGAATTACGTTCTGATTTATTCCTGGGCAGGTGAATACACCTTCAACCAAAACACAAAACAAAAAACTCATCTGCAGTTCTTTTCAATTTGTTTCAAAGACTTTGCATACTGCATTCTGCCTTCATGGCAAACCTTTGCAAATCTGGCTGTGCAACTCTAGCTGAGCAAGACAGTATTTGTTAAGCATTTGAAATGAGCAGGGAAGGGGCTTCGAAGGAAATGCCACGTGTGTTACAGAGTTTATGTTTCCAGCTGTGGAGACAGTAGCTTAACAAAGGCTGTGTGAGTATTTCTGGTTTGGTTCAGAGCAGCTGCAGATGGGACACCATCAAATATATTGTTTAAACAGGCTATAAAAACAGCCTGGCTCCATCCGAGCACAGTGATGATTGCAGCGAGCTCGCTGAAATGAGTTATTTTTGGCAGGGAAGAAAGAAGATAGGGCTGGGGATGTGCACTGAGAACCTAATTTTCTCTTTATTTAGGGAACAGGAAATGAGAAGCAAACGACAGCTGAGTAAAGCCAGCATAAAACAATGGGGATGTAACAAGATAAACTGAGCTCTGGAGGGGCTGAAAGCTGTGGCTGGCTGGCAGAGGAGACACGATGGGAGAGTCTGGGGTGATGAGGGTTGCACTGAGGTCTGAAAAAGGCAACCAGGGAGGAAGAAGGGGGGAGTGTTCTTTGACTCTTGTATTTCCTACATAACATTTTGTGCTTCCTGAGGTGCCTTTTTAGAGTATTTTTGCAGTTAACAGTTTTAGTCCTGTCACCTTGTGTTTGGAAGCCACGTGTGGAATCCTGATAGTAATGAAATGCCTCCTGTTAATTTGAAAAACGATGATAATAAAGTTTATAGATTTGCACTTTTCTCTGCTATTGAGTGTTTCAAACTGAGCCATCAGTAAGGATGACAGAGCTGGGGTTCTGTGCTCTGCCCAGTGTTTCCTGGCTACTTCACCAACCAGAGTTAGGAAATTAACCTTGAAGTGGAGCAAAAGGTTAGAGAGCACAGGACTTGAAACCAGATCTTGACAAATTCAAGGAAGGAGTTATATGACTCCCAAAGAGGTTCTTGAATATTTAAATGGATTAGGAAGTGCTGTTAAACTTTTGTTTGTAATCAGTTATCTTAAACTGAGATTGTCACTGATTACCTGAAGGATTGAATAATAATTTTTCCCCCCTGTCTTTCCACTATGGATTCCTTTGATTTTTTCCATCATTACATTTGTTGGGTTGGTTTGTTTGTTTCTTTGCTGGGAACTAAGGATGGGAGCCTGACCATGCCATGCTGTTCCTCCCATGGGAAATCTTAATGCTCCTGTTTGTGTTTCCCACCCATGCTTGGCAATGCCATCTGGAGTGCACTTGCCAACTTTGGGGGGAGTCAGGAATTCTCTCCCACCCTCTCATCCCTGTTTACACTGGCAGAGGCTGTTGGGATCTTTATTTTTCCGTGCTCTTCTGTTTTATGGAGTAAAGCTGACTTCCTGGGCTTAGTGCAGCTGCTCTCCTGTGGCTCCCTGGCAGTGTGAGGCTCCAGTGCTGCTAAATGTATTTGCTCTTTATTTCTGTGGGGTGTCTGAAGGGGTTCTCATGTTTTGTATTAAAGAGTTACCTTACAGGCTCGGAGGGTATTTCAGCTGCTGTGTGTGTATGAATGGGCAGAATGGGTGCTGGTCTCTATTTCAATTTAACAAATCAAGGTAGTCCCCTCCCATCATTTACACCCCTGTTCTGCAAGGAAATGTCTCTGCCACAGTCACACAAGCAGCAAAGTCAATATTGTGCTTTAACCCTGAGTTAATTTTAAATCTTGCTTTGAAAACTTGATTATTTTAGACTATTTCTGTGCTATGCAACACTCTAGGCTGCACACCCTCAATCTGCATTGATTGCAGCAGGAATAAAATCAAACTCTTTAAGCTCCTATTTCTCAGTGAAGAACCTAGACTTTTCAGGGGGAAAAAAAAACCGATCTGTGATCTTAGAATCTTTGCCCACAAGGTGTTGAACAATTTACTAATTCTAACACTTTTATTTTTCAACAAAACAGAGCACTCCTACCCTTTCAATACCTTTCCATGTGACTTAGAAAGCAAAGATTGTTATGCAAATGTGAAGGCTTTGAGCTACTTGAGTATCAATTACTTTTGAAATCTGCTTCTATTGAGAAGTTTGAACATTAAGGACAGTGAACATTACATAATTGGTAAGAATGGCTCATTAGTTAAAACAGAGTTTGTGTGACTGTTGATGAGTGGCTTGAAGTTCTGTTAATTTGTTAATGGTCTGTGTCAGTACAGAGTTCATTTCTGAGGTGTGAGGTGGTATTTGAGTGCTGGATGGAGACTGCAGAGCACCGTTGGGCAGTACCAGCTCTGCCAGCATTGCTGCCTTCAAGCACTGTGTAATTTAGGTAGAGATGGGGGAAAGCAATGATTGTTTTGTGCTCTCCACTCAGCAGTTCTGTTTCTGTTTCTGTACTTTGCATTCTCTTTATAAAAGTCACAAATGGCATGGTGTGAGGAGCTGCCAGGTGAGCTGTGCCTGCCCTGGGAGCACAAGGCTGGGTTTGCTCACACCTGCCATGGAATCCTGCTGCTGCCCTGGCTCCCTGCAGCCTGGGGAGATCCTGAGCAGCAGCAGCAGCACAAGGGTCTCAGCTCCACAGCTTCAGGGAGGGCATGAAGCTCAGCTGACCCCGTGAGCTGCTGCTCAGGAAAATGGGGACCTTGGTGACAAAACCTATAAACGCTGATCTATGGTGAGCTGAGCACACGGGACAGAATGAGTGGGAAGAATCTGTGTTGCACATCAGGTATAACTGATTTCTCTGTAATTAAGAGTGATTGCTGCTGAAGGGGTGCCTGGAATGTGAGGACTAGCAAGCCCCTCTCCAAAGATCTGTCAGATGTGGGGGGAACCAAAACCGTGGCTGATGGCAGAGTGAGGAGAAAGCTGCTGTCACTGGTGAGCTGGGAAAGGCCCAGAGGGGCCATCTCCATGTGAAATATGTGTACAGGGCACTTCAGAGCATCAGTGCACTCACAGGAGAAAGCTGCTAATCACAAATCCATTAGGTGGGTCAGGTCCATGGGAGGGTCCATTCCAGTGGGGAATAAAGGAGCTGGGGATAGCCAGGAGCTGAAGAGCAGCCACAGGGGCAGAGCCCAGTTACACGAGAAGCAGTTGCATGAGCCAAAGCCTGCAGATATAAATGCAAAACCATTGCCAAAAGTTTGGGATCAAATTCCTGGTGCCCAGGTGAGGGGTGTGGGAGTGCCCAGGTGAGGGAGTGCCCAGGTGAGGGGTGTGGGAGCACACACAGCAGAGATCAGTGTGGGTACCTGCTGAGGGCTGGGAGGGTAAAGCAGCAGCACAGCCCACCTGTGAGACAGCACAGGGGGACAGAAGGTGCCTCCTCCAGTGCCATCACAAGACTTGGATTATAGGCAGGAAAGAAACAAATGCTTCTCAGCCATTCCCCTGGCAAAACAGAGAAGCTGTTTTGTTTGACCAACCTACCAAACCCCCATAGCTGAGAATGAATAGATTGTTACTCTGAACATGTTTGAACTGCATCACTGCAATTCATTTTGAAGGTGCAGCTTGCAGCAATCTCTCTATTGATGCAGAAAAGGATTCAATTCTTGAGGCTGTTTATTGCTTTTATCTGTGATGCTACATTAGAAAGAAATGGGATGGTGTAGAATGCTTTTGTAATAAATGACTGCATCAAAAGTATAAGGTAAAGCTGGGAGATAACATGAGGATTCAGAGCAGGAAGACTCAGAAAAATGCATAGCAGATGTGTAGTGCACACTGTGATGGAACACAGATGTTTTCCTTGCCTCCTGATTCAAACTAAATGAGCTAAAAGTGCTCCTGTGACTCAGGTGAGGATAAAGTGCTGGTGCTGTGCAGCTGTCCTTGCTGCAGGATGGCCTTTGACTCACACAGGGCTGTGTGCCAGTGGGCAAAAACAGCTCCCAAAAGCAGGAGCCATAAACCCATAGGCACAAAAGTGCCAGTCCTGGGGCCACTGGAATGCTGAGGGTGTCCTGTGAGAGCCTCCCCTCCTGGGCAGGAGGGCAGCTGGAGACAAAGCCCCTTGTGGGGTGGGATGGGAGCCTGGAGGTGACGCTGCCGTGTGGAACGTGTCTGGATTTCTGCTCACGGGAGAACCAAGGCTGATGCTCTGTGTGTGCAGAACCCTGTGAGAGGAACAGACACCACTGCCCAGAAATACAAACCTTTAAGGGGTTGGGATGGGTGAAGGTGAAACAAATGTTACTGTACTTAACAAACTGCTCTTCCCCCTGCAAGTCAGTTGTGAGGCTTCTGTTGGCACTCCTGATGCCAGCATACAGATCACTCCTGATCTGTAGAGGGGCTGCACAAAGAGCTCCTCAGTGTTTGGTTAGGTTCAGAAATAAAAAATTTAAAAATAGAGAAAAAAAATTAAAAACCCAAACCAACAAACGAAAAAACCCCAAATAACAAACAACCCACAAGACCAAATCCAAAACCAACTAAACAAAAACCCACCATCCCCCCAAAAAACCAAACAAAAACCCAACAACAAAATACAACAAAAACGACGGTGGGTTTGAGCATTTGCTGAAGTTAACACTCTTACAGAGGGAATTCCTGAGTTCAGAATTCCTGGCTTACACTTTGTTGGCAGCAGAATTCTGGGACTGAAGTCTCAGTCTCTGAATGGTTGGCTCCTGATAAAGCAGTTTGAGGTGATGTCTTCTGCTGAAATGAGCATCCTCTGGAAGGTGTGAAATGTACCAAACACAGGAAATGGAAAAGAGCCTCTGGCATTCCATGAGGCTTTTGAGTGCTCCTGACTGTTTGCCAAGGCTCATGCAAAGAAAATCCCAAGGGTTACTCCCTAATAGCTCATGGGCAGTGACCCACGAAAGAAAAACTTCTGCAACTTCACTTGCTTTGCTTTTGCAAAAGAATGTTTGGAGAAGAGCCTGCAAGAAACAGACCATGCACATCATATTTATATTTGCTGCCTCCTTGCTATCAGATAACTCTTATGTGGCAGAGACTCACCAGAGAGAGGAGCCAGGATTTGAGCTGGGGAGCATTAATCCACAAAGAGGCAATGAAAGGTGGAAAACAGGAGCTGTCCGTGCAAGGGAAGGAAATAAAATGGAAGCAATGAACTGGAGTTGGGCTGACAGACAAAACTCCAATCTGGAAAACAGCTGGGCACATCTCAGGTTCTGGGTTAAGGCTCAGACTTTAATCCCTGAGAGAAATCTGGAAGTCAGTGCTGAAGGCTGCTGTCCAGCCTGGGGATGCAGAGGGGCTGCAAATAACAGTGAATTTCAGAGACCTGTTCACTTGGGTTTCTCATGGGTGGATTTTCTGCTGTCCTTACAGATGCAGGAACATTTCATGCTCCTTGTGCTCCTGCCACAGGGTATTGTGTCCCTTGGACTGGGAGAAGCACTGAATTTAAGACAGATCCATGGAAGGATGTGCTGTGCTCCTGCTTCCTGCTCATTCCATGGCAATGTGGAAATATGAATTCAGACGTTTGTTGAACAGGTTGGAAATGAATTAACAACATCCTGCAGTAATTGGCTCTTTAGGGCTTGAAAGGGGGAAGAAAAGAGCAGCTTTTGGCTGGGTATGCTCTTGATATGGAGAAATAACAGCTCCTTGCTGTGTAGAGCTTTGGACACACTGCTCTTTAATTGTACATTCTACGTGACTGTAGGCAAGGAAGTCCTGAATTCAGCTTTTCGTCTCTTCTCATAATACAGAATGGTGTTGGGTTTTTCCTTACCTTTCTTCCTAGGCAAAAGGGCACATTTCTTTCATAGTAAAATATTTAGGATATTGTGAATAACTTTTCAGCAATGCATAGATGTCTGCATTAAAATGGAACTATGTCAGTAATGAATGTTGACTTGGAATTACAGCCGGTATGGTAATGAAATAAAGCCCCATTAGATTTAAGTAATTTGCAAATTGAGGTTGTTGTCAGTTAATAATGATATCCCTGGCTGATGTGAGGACAGGGTCGTGCTCCTCAATCAAATAGGAAGCAGGACTTGTAAGCAGATGTAAACTAGTGTAAATGTTAAATTATGGATTAATTCCAGGCATACATTACAGTAAATCCCCACCAGCAGACAGATGTCAAGACTGCCTAGAAAACTTGGCCCTGTGTGTTTTCAATGTGACCATTCTCCTGCTCTTGCTCTACTTCTAGGAAAGCTCTAAGTGATTATTTTTTGTGTGAATTCCAGCAGCACACCAGTTTATCACAGTGCTCGTGTTAGTCACACGTATTTGTAGTTAACCATGAGTTATTCAGGTGCTAAACAGGTTCATCAGCTTTGGGTCACTTCTGACAGCCTTAACTAGAGCCTTACAAAGGAGTAGGCATAACAAATCATGTTTGAGAGGAGATCCAGCCAGGGTGCCCCTGGAGCTTTTAGTCAATGTCTATTTTTGCCCAAAGGAGCGGCAGGAGAATCGAAGTGCATCTCACACCCCTGTGAGCCCCGAGGGCTCCTCTCCCTCTGGGTGACTCTGTGTGCTGCCCAGCCAAGGCCTTGCTGCCACCGGGGTCCTCTGACACAAGGCTTGACCAGGGAGCTGTGTGACCACACAGCATCTGTTTCTGCACCTCCCCTCATTAAAATCAGCTTTGTTTGGAAACACCGTGGGAAAGAGAGGCACCAAAAGGGAGCCTCCAGCAGAGAAACTCACTGCAGCCCTCTGCAAACCTGGAAGCTCAGAACAGGGGAAATCTCTGCAGCTGTGGCAAAGCAGGGCACCAAAGAACAGCAAAGTCACCCTGACTCGACAGTAATTTGCAAGTAGCTACAAATAAAACCTGAATTCTCTTATTGTGTCAGCTGGGCTCCAGTGAAGCATTTTATTTTCCAGGTAGAAATTTATCCTATAGAATCACTGATTAAACATACCAGTCAAATAGCTTCTCAAATGAGAAATACTCAACTCTTTATCTCTTCCAGGAGCTGTGACTTTTGAAAAGTTGTTTTTTTTTCGTTCTGTCTACAGTTTCCCGCAGGGATGGTTTGATATTAATGGTGAAAGGTTTGGCTGGGTGAGAGCACTGCAGGGCTGTCTGAGGGTACAGAATGGGTGACACAAAGGCTCCTGTGCTGTGCCAGTCCCTGGAGCTGCAGGGATTGCTGCCCTTGGCTTCTCACCTCGCTCTTTGGGGGCTCACTCAGGCCTCCAAGCAGGGTGGTTAAAACTAAAGAGTGGTTTAGTTCATTGCTAAAGCAGAGCAGCTCTTTCTGAGCAGCTTTCCAGCTGTGCCAATGTGCTGCAGCCCTTCTGTTCAGTCATGCCCTGGTGGGATTGCCCACGAGTTACTGCAGTGTGGTTCATTACAATAGTCAAGGATGACTGCTGCTAACCATTTCCTTATGCTTCCTTTCACACAGTGTGAGAAAAACTTGCCAAAACTCTGTTTTAAATTGTTAATATGAGATTTGATGGCCAAGCAGTTCCTCCTTTTCTCTCACGCCTGAGCTTCCCAACCTGACAGCAAGACAGGTGGCCTAGAACTACTGTGATGAAGGAAGCTTGATCAGGATCAAGAGGTCAAAACCAGACAAATAACCAGGCTTCAAGGACATGCTGAAATGGGCAGCACAGTTTGCACTATCTGTTGGCAGTTATTTTAAGATGCATAAGGCACAGAGCCCACAGTGTCCTAATTTTGCAGGGATAGGCTGCAAAGATCATGAATTCTGTGGAAGGGGTCAGACTCCAATTTACAGGTCTGATTCAAATCTTGCTGAGGTCAATGAAAACCTCTTCTATTCAGTTTTGTAGGGTCTGAATAATATCTTAAGGAAAAAAAAGTGTATTGAGAGAGTGCTAAGATTAAATGAGAGTAGTAAAAATTTTCCCAGGATAAATGCACTTTTCATCTACCTGAAATAGGGAATTCACTGAAATAGGGAATTCAATGAAAAGATCACTGAAATAGGGAAAAAACCTGTTTATAAGACTGATAGTTTCTCACAGTTGCATTTTAATTTATTTCCAAATACAGTGAGCCTAATGAACCAAGAGGGAGATTATTCATTGCCTGCTGTCACACAGGACATGGAAATGCACCTTTCCCTCAGGGATCCAAGTGAGCAGTGGGAAGGGCTCTCCTGCCAGAATTTGCAGTACAGAAATGACCAGCAGTACTGCTGGAATGATTTGGTCCATTGAACACACGGTGCTGGAGCTCTCCTCTGGCTACATCCCAGGATTGCATTTCCTGCTGAAGGAAATGAGAGCTGCTCCACGGGCACTTGGAGCCACATCACAGACCTTGGGCTGCTTTCCTCTGCTGCTGCTGCTCGGGACTGGGCTGTTTGTCAGGCAGAACCAGAGGTGAGCTGGCTGTCAGGAAAGGCCCTGTACCAGTCATTACTGCTGCTCTGCATCAGCTGCCTTACAGAAGAGAAGTGCCCCTTAAACCAAGCACTGAGATCCTTTTCAAAGAAGGAAAAATAGTTCAGTTTTGAGTTTGCTCTTTTGCAGCAAAATAGAAATTTCAGTGCTCCTACAATCTTAGGCCAGGCCAGGCTTTGGTGGGGATAATGGGACATAAGTGCCTTTTGTTTTGGTGGTAGGGAGAGTAAATTGTACGGCTGTCAAGCTGTGGCATGTCCCAAGTGCCGAGCGAAACCTTTGCTGGGGGTGATGAAATGAGAGGGACGGATGCTCATCCATCAAGGGAACCTGCTGCAATCCTGAAGCAGCTTTAAACAAGTACAGATGCTGAGGATATGTGTGGACATAACTGACAGAACAGCTCCCATTTCATTTTTTATGGAAACACCTTGGTGTGTGGGATGTTTGCAGCCGAAGGGAGCAGCTGCTCGCTCCCTCCAAAGGAGCAGCTTCATCCCTCCAAAGGCCATGTTCTTCAAAAGCTCTGTGTTCTTTGTTGATGCTCAGATTCAAAGAATCTGGTTTATTTGAGGCTCTCCCTTTGTGTGTAAGAAGCCCAGCCTGTCCTGCAGAGGAAGATGGAACCCCTTGCAGCTCAGCGTTGCTGATGTCCCTGAGTTTACCACACGGGTACCAAGACCCTCTGAGCTGTGAGGATGTTCCCAGAGCTTTGTGCTTGTGGTTTGTATCACTGGAAGCTCTGGCAGGATAATACCTGCATTTTCTGGCTGCCTGGCCATTATTTTTATTACAGAAAAAGGGAGTGGGAGCTTCAATCACGGGAGTGTTGCTCCCCTTCCAGAGCACGGCAGGGCTGCAGAAGCCACAGCGATGCATTTGCAAATAGATAAGATTTAATAGAACCTGAGGAAGGCTGTGCACATTTTTGTGTGCTCAAATATACCTTAATGCACAATTTAAAGTATTTAAATTCACAAGTGGCAGCAGTAAATTTCATTCACCATTTGAAAGCAGGGGTCTCTTCACTCCAGCCTCCTAAGCACAGATGCAGTTTTAGGTAGAAGCTCAGTTTCACCTGGTAGGAATAAAAAGTAAATATCCTGTGCCTGGAGCCTGTCAGGTGAATGTCTGTTTCTGAGCATGGAGTATTTGGAAATTGTCCCTGGTTGCTGGCATTGTCACAGTGTCTTTGCTTGTTTGTGATCTGTATAATGAGAAAACAAACCAGAGATGGGGGTAAAGAAGTGCAAGAGTATTGTTTGTCTCACACATTTTGCATCTACATTTCACATTTCTGTTTCTTGGGTGACGAGCTTTGCTCTCCGTTTTTCTTTCTTTTGGAGTAGAATATGTATTTGCAGAGGCTGAGGTTTTTTAAAGGCAGATCCATTGTAAGCACAGGAAATCCATAAAAATGTCTATAGAACAAAAATATATGGCTGGGGAAAATGTCTGGGATCCCTCTGAGATAAATGTTCAGGGATTTTCTATTTTACTGTCCTAGCAGGTTTTGCTAGTGTCACTTTAAGCCATATGATTATATCAATTTAGCTTGCTAAAATGGTAATAATATGTATAGACAGATACATAAATTCTAAAATCATCAAACAGTTTCTCCCAAGATTCAAAAGTGAGTCAAGAAGGCAATGACCTAAGACTCTCCTTTTTTTCCATAGCTTTCTTTTTCTGTTTTCCTGACATTTTTGTTTGAAATTTCACTAGAAGCAGCTCTCCCAGTTCTTGAAGAACTCCAATTTGTACTTCACAACATAGCTGGGTTATAGGGAAATGTGTTTTGTGCTTGCCATGCTCTTTGTCAGCACGTGCAGAGCCAGCTGGGGTCCCTGTCTGAATGGGAAAACAGGTCCCCAGCTCTGGGTCCTCTGCTGTGAGCACAGGCTGTGCTCCATGGGAGGGAGAGGGAGGAAAGTTTGCCTGGAACTCCCTTTGGTCAGACCCTGCCTGCTTGTGTTGCTCAGTCATGGCCAGGCTGGAGACACATTTCTGATTTCCACACTGCATCTCGTTTTTTAAACACAGGCAGTTCATATTTAACAGCTTTTCTTGTTCATTAACTCCTTCTGGAAACCCTTCCCCATACCAAAACAAACCAAATCCTGCTCCTGTCCTATTCTCCAGCTTCCCAGGATATCACTTTATTAAAATCCAGAAAATACACTTGGGAAAGGTTTGCCCTGATTCCTAGGGGCAAAGATCTATTTTGCAGGCTGATTGGCAGCTGCTCAGTAAGGACCTTTTCATCACCCCCAGAACATTGTTTGCTGTTTGCCCTTGGAGATGCTGCACCACTTGACTGAAATTCAAGTGCTGTACACACACAGGTTTCTCATCCTAGGACACACTGCTAATTCTTCTGGTCTTGGTACAGAAATGAGGAGGAAGCCTTTCAGCCTGATCCAACCTGACTTAGGTATAAAAATAAGTCTTTCACTAGTCACTGTCAAGAATTGTTTCAGTTTTCTTTGCCCTGCTGGTGGTGACCAAAATCTTTGTCAAGACTTGCCTTTCTTTTCCATTCTGGCTAAAGCTATATTTAAAAGCCATGTTTAATACACCAGCATGTTCTGTATTTATAGCTATTAACTATGGCACCATTCCAAGCTCTATTTTAAGATCACTTTTGTTCAGTGTTTGTGTGATGCTCTGATTCCCCTGTCCTCCCAGTGCAATGGGTGCTTCTGTTCCCCTGCTGTGTTGCAAGTCCTGTTTTAAGCTCCCTGGAAAAGCTCAGCAGATGTGTATTTATCATCTGGGTGATTATCTAACATTGTTGAATAATTGCATCTTTTAATGTTTAGGAGCTAAAGCTGCTCATCAGGCTTTTTGGTATTACCCTTCCTCTTGTTGCTCCTTTCAGAGGTGGAGCCTTGCTTCTCCAATTGTTTCCAGTGCTTTGGCATTTGGGTTCTTTTATTTTTCATCTCAGGTTTCCCAGGGGATAAAGATGGCACCTTTTTATCTGAAATACATTCCAGAAACTCACTGCTGAGGCTGGTGTGTATGTCTGTGCCTTAGCACAGGGACTATTTTTGAGCTAGAGGTTTCCAGATCAATTTACAGGGCAGACTCCAGATGGTCTGGAATCCTTCTTTAGCAATCTGCAGCTAATCAAACATTCAGCACAAATGGCTCTGTCTTTGAGGCTGAGCACAGTCTTTCAGAAAAGCAGCCTATTGATCTTTAGCTTTGCTTTCCATAATTTCTTTTGTTTCATTCCTTAGTGTTTTTCATTGCACTTATTTTGTTGTGTGGCGCCTTGTGGCTAACGTTTCGGTCAATAAAGGAAATTAATAAGGCCTTTGTGGGCCACAGCTTTTTGTTTTTCTGAGTCACTGTGAAGGGGAGAAAATCAGGTTGTGCTGTGGCCCACAAAGGAGAACAGCTTCCTTTGTCCTCAGGGGCTGATTTGAGGTAAAGGAGGAGAGAGCTGTGTTATAAATGAAATAAAGGAGGAGAGAGCTGTGTTATAAATGAGATAAAGGAGGAGAGAGCTGTGTTATAAATGAAATAGAGGTAAAGGAGGAGAGAGCTGTGTTATAAATGAAATAAAGGAGGAGAGAGCTGTGTTATAAATGAAATAGAGGTAAAGGAGGAGAGAGCTGTGCTATAAATGAAATAAAGGAGGAGAGAGCTGTGCTATAAATGAAATAAAGGAGGAGAGAGCTGTGTTATAAATGAAATAGAGGTAAAGGAGGAGAGAGCTGTGTTATAAATGAGATAAAGGAGGAGAGAGCTGTGTTATAAATGAAATAGAGGTAAAGGAGGAGAGAGCTGTGTTATAAATGAAATAAAGGAGGAGAGAGCTGTGCTATAAATGAAATAAAGGAGGAGAGAGCTGTGTTATAAATGAAATAGAGGTAAAGGAGGAGAGAGCTGTGTTATAAATGAGATAAAGGAGGAGAGAGCTGTGTTATAAATGAAATAGAGGTAAAGGAGGAGAGAGCTGTGTTATAAATGAAATAAAGGAGGAGAGAGCTGTGTTATAAATGAAATAAAGGAGGAGAGAGCTGTGCTATAAATGAAATAGAGGTAAAGGAGGAGAGAGCTGTGCTATAAATGAAATAAAGGAGGAGAGAGCTGTGTTATAAATGAAATAGAGGTAAAGGAGGAGAGAGCTGTGCTATAAATGAAATAAAGGAGGAGAGAGCTGTGTTATAGATGAAATAAAGCCCAGCCATATATTACAGCTGCATGCTGCCTTGGCCTGAGCAGGGTTATCTCAGAGTCAGAGCACTCAGCACAGCTCAGCTGGTGCACAGACTGCTCCTGGCTGCCTGGGACACACCCAGGGACAAACCCACCCAAAAGGAGCAGGATTGAGCTGGGGCTGCCCTGAGGATTCCCTGCCATTCTAATCTGGATTTGTTTATGAAATGGTGGCAGTTATTAAATGCTGAGCATGATTCCTCCCATTCTGGAACCATTGTTACAGGAATGTTTCTCACTGTTCTAGGGCATTGCAAGGATATTTTTACAGAGCAAAACCAGGCAAATATCAGTTACATGTAACAGAAACTTTTTCTGATTCTTATATACCCAAAGATTATCATTATTGTAAATCCTTGAATAAAGTTTGGCTCAGATTAACTCTAGATTTGATTCATTAAAACAGGTTCAGGCTTCTTGGACAAAGTTAGGACCGTGCTCATTAAATATTTTGCTGACCAAAAGCCAGTGCATGTTATTGTTACATGCATATTTCCTCAGTATTCAAATAAACTGGATTTTAAAAATACATACAAATTATCTTTTAAAGGCCATAATATATGAAAAGATTTATCCCTTATGAATGTGAGAATTAAATTGTGGGGTTTTTTTGTTAGTTTAATAGAGCTTTGGTTCTAGAGGTCTATGGGTCACTCTGTGACACATGAAGTTATCTACCAACACAGGTTCTTCCAGGATCTGCTGCAAAAGGAATTAAGGGCAGTGGGAGGCCTCTGGCCCTGGGAGTTCAGAGGCTGCATCTGCTCTGCACCTCTTTCAGGTTTCAGTGTGACAGTGAATTTACTTAACTGGAAGAGAAGAGAAGCCTGGGAGTAACAGGAGGCAAATTCAGACAAATACAGAAATATGTAGTGCTCTGTTTTCAGTGTAAGAGAATGCAAGCTGGACTTCTTAAGGTTTCTGGACTTTTCAAGTTATGACATTGCAGTTGAGTTACTTTTCAATTAAAAATTTAATGTACTTAACATCTTAAAACTTATTGGATAAGATCTGAAAATTTATGACCTTAGCCTACAGCATATATTAGTCACTAGTCTCAGGAACAAATTCTGCTGTAAATAAAACATTACAGTGATATATTATGAAGGCAGAAAAACTTTTTGCTCTGGCACTGCACTGCTGAAACTTAAATAATCTTTCTTCTTTTTTTTAACTGAAATGGGTTTTCTCTCTGCTCAGGAAAGGTGTGAAGAACTTCCCATTGGATCACAGAGAACAGGCAGTGAAGGATTCTCTGGGGTATCAAGTGCTGGGAAAAACATTCTGTGTACAGGCAAGCAAGGGAGGCTTCTCAGTGAACCTGTGTGGGTGCCAGGAGCCAGTGCCCAGGATTTACTGCATCAAATCCATGGAAAACACAGAGGAACAGCAGCACAAGTGTAATTGTCCAACTGCTTTGTGTTTAGGAACCAGACAGGGGATTTGAGGGAAGGCAGAAGGGGGACATCTCTCTTCTGTAATCTATCTTCTTTCCATCATGTCTACACATGTTGAGAAGGACACAGCATTTTCTGGGATGGCAAAAAAAAAATCCCAGAAACTGAAGCATGTCTCCATCTCCAGGTCCCAGGAAGGCCAGAGATGAAGCTGGGAGAGCTAGAACAACAGCTTTTAAAATGAAATGGGGACAGATACACTTCTCAAACTGACTCAGAGAAGTCTGGTTCAATGTGCTGCATTGCTTTTCCAGCTCACACCTAAGTTATTGTTCATACTGACTGCAGGAGTCAATCAGCATCCTGGATGTCTATGTGCAGGTAATGACTAATTCCTGAATGCTTTTCTGTGTACACCTGCAGCTACACAATTGTGCTTTAGGTGTATGGTGAAAGCTCAACTCACAAATGGGATGAATCCAGGATTTATTTTTCACTTTTTAGAGGAAAGGAGAATTACAAGAGATGTGGACAGGTTAGTTAAGCAAACACCTTCAAAAGGAAAGCAGCAAAAAATCAAGTTCTTGCATTAGTGCTTAAATTAATTTTGCTTTCCAGAAGTCTGTAATTGCCCTGGTCTTTAGTCAGGTGGTCCACTTCTGCCTTATGTTCACATTTCTTCTGTGTTTGTGTGCAAGGAAAAAGCCTTAGCATCAGATTTGCAATGTGGAATGCTAATGAGTCCCAGGAGGGAAAATATCACAATTTTGCATCATACTGGTCAACATGATGGGTCCCAGGAATGACTGGTAAAAACTGCAGGCTGGGACATTTGTTAGTAAAAGTCCCCTTCCTGTGGGTGCTGGAATATGGGTGGATGGGCTCCAGTAAACCTCAGTGAGCCTGGAAATCAGCAGCTCAGCGTGGTGTGATGTCCTGCAATGAATATCACCTCTCCTAAAGGTCACAACTGCCAGGAATCACTGGAGCACCCCGTATTCAGTTTCATTATTTCCATTGCCATTGAAAGGGGATACAAACCATGAAGAGTTTCCAAAATTAGACAGAGCATTGCAGCCCCTCCCAGGTGCTGGAGTCTCTCCTGTGAGTGTTTCCTCCGGGTGTTTCAGTTTGGTTAGCACACACACAGCCAGGGCCTGTGTCCCCTTCCTGAGGAGGTGTAGAAATGGAATTGGGCACAAAGGGTGCATTTCCAGCCTGGGCACCCCCTGCCCTGGGCCCTGGGGGAGCAGGGCTCTGCACAGCTCTGCCAGACCATCAGGGCTGAGCTGCCCTGGCTGAGCTCTGACTCCATCCCAGGCCTTGGAATCCCCTCACTCAGCAGAAAAAGGCTCAGCCACCAGAAAACTCCACTCTCACGAATGAAGCTGGGTTGCCACTGAAAATCCTCACTTCCTCCCTACTTCAGCAGCCTTCAGCTTTTAACATCCCTTCTGTAACTCCTGAAGGCCCACAAAGTTGTGTTCCTGGAGTAAATCCTCTGTGCCTGCTGTGGCACAGAGCACTCGGGAGAGCATCGCTGCTGTCACCCCTGTGTGACAGCAAACAACAAATGCATTGTTCTACTTGGTGTGTTCATTTCAATAATTACCCACTCAAGGCTCGGTGATCACGTAAAAAGCAAAATGAGCATCACCAGTGCTGTTTTGCAGTTAATATAACATGCTTCTACAGAAAGTTTCTAGAGTTTTTTTCCTTTGCACACCACCCACGGGATTTTGTGGTATATTCTGGTTTGATTGTGGGATTTTTGGAGTGTACTGGGCAAAACAAGATGTACACAAGGGTGTCCATAATCTCTCTGATCTGGGGAGGCATAAGCACCCTGTCACTGGTGCATGGAAACATATTGCTGTTGGGTACCTTTAGTTAACACTTGAATGATCACAGAATTGTTTCATAGAAAGGCTTGGGTTGGAAGGGACTTTAGAGGGCTCCAGTTCCAGCACACTGCCACCTTTCCAACCTGGACACTGCCAGGGCTGGGGCATCCACAGCTCCTCTGGACAGCCTGTGCCAGGGCCTCCCCACCCTCACAGGGACGAATTTCCTCCTAATATCCAGTGATTCCTGCTGTTCCCCAGGCATTGTTTGGCTTTTATGAGCCAAATAATTGAACATAAAACAGAGCTCAAGTTGCTGAACTTTGCTTGCCCTGGACCTGACTTCACTGATGATCTTTAGGCTGAATGTTTTCTGCTTCTGGGAAAGTTGAATAGTTCTGAGCTTGCCCAAGTGGCGCTCACTGGGACGACCCCGAGACTGTGTTGGATGAAATGAACACACCAAACAGCTTTAGCTGGTTCTTTTCCAGCTCTTGTGGACCCCAAACTTTCAACAGTGCCGAGGTGCATTGGTGGAGCACGCTGTTACACATGCCCCAGTCTGAAATAATTAATAAATGAATACATTAATCACCCTACATCCTTTTGTATGGTCTGAGGTGCACCCTAAGTCACAGCTTTTTCAAGAAGGTGTTCCAGCACACTACCCTAAAAATCTAAAACCCTGACCATGAAAATCCTCACAGCTCCAGCGTTTTTGGGGTGTTTGTTTGCTGATGGCTTTGTGGTGTTTTTTCTAAATCTGGGTTACCTTTCCCTACCCTCCAGTTCAGAGCATAAATCAGCCCCCAGTACTGGTGATAATCCTACAGTGAAAGGGGAGTTTTTGGAGGCAGCTCTAATCTTAAAATCTAAACAAAGTAGGAAAAAGTTGTAATGAAAAGAATTGCCCTTTAGCTGAGACCTTTTTACACTGAGCTTTAGCCTGGAGCACATTTTTATAGGCAAGTTATAAACCTGTAAAACAATGTTTCTTGTAAAGCAGAGCCAATGATCTATGATAGTTGGAAGCAGACTTTATGGCCTAAAACATCCTAGAAATTGTTTGAAATACTTAATGCAGCCTTCAAACACATAAATTCTGGAGCTGTGTGAAGTTCTGCTGGCTGTTTGATTCTCTGGGGGACATGTTTTGGGTGACTGATGGCTACTTGTTAAGGTCAGCACAAATTAATTCAGCTCATAAGAAACACATTTCTGGTGGAATCACCTTTAAAGAAGCATTGTTCTTTAAAACAAAAGGGTACTTTTAGTTAAAATACAAGCTAGTCACAAACCACTGTCTTACTATCACGCGACAGAAATTTTTGACTTGGAGAGGTCCATGTCTGCCATGCAGCTCATATTCCTCCTTGTTCATCTGTCAGCTACATTTATTAGTGCTAATATAATCATATTTATTAATGCTAATGTAATCATATTTATTAATGCTAATATAATCATATTATATTATCATATTTTATCATGATAATATTGATAATATTCATCTATTGATATGATAAAATATTTTATCATATTTTATCATTATCATATTATATATCATATCATATATATAATCATATTTTTTCTTTAACCCTAATTAAAAAGTAGCTTCAAACAAGTTGAATGTGTAAACCAAGGATTCCTTCTACTTGAGATAAACAGCTTCTTCCCTGGGGCAGATCTCCCACCAAAATCAGCTGAGCTGTGCCGTGCCCAGCTCAAATCAGACTGAGCAGAGAGGGCAAAGCCACGTCCTGCCTGAGGAGCTGCTCTCCTGCTCCAAAATGACCTTCACTGCCAAAGACTGTGCAGCCAAAATCCTGTTTGGCTTTTAGCTGCGAGCAAAGAAGGGCCAGGGAACCTTTCCTCCTCCTTCCCAAGACAGGAACATCCAGGACATTCTTCTGCACTGAATTCCTTGGGGCTGTGAACGATGGGGACAGGAGGAGAAAGGTCAGGCACAGAGGGATGGGGCTCAGGGGGTGTCACTGTGTGTGACACACAGATTGGGGCTCAGGGGGTGTCACTGTGTGTGACACACAGATTGGGGCTCAGGGGGTGTCACTGTGTGTGTGTGTGACACACAGATTGGGGCTCAGGGGGTGTCACTGTGTGTGTGTGTGACACACAGATTGGGGCTCAGGGGGTGTCACTGTGTGTGTGTGACACACAGATTGGGGCTCAGGGGGTGTCACTGTGTGTGACACACAGATTGGGGCTCAGGGGGTGTCACTGTGTGTGTGACACAGGGATGGGGCTCAGGGGGTGTCACTGTGTGTGTGTGGCACACAGGGATTCAGGCTCAGGTGTGACAGGTTAGGGAGGGATGCTGCCAGTTATTTTTAATAAAGCTTTTCTTCAGTGTTGGATTAGAGCTATGCAGCCATAAGTGAGGCTGCCACTGACAGGGCTTTGTTATTAAGGTGAGATTTCAGCGCCTTTCCCTACCCCAGGCTTCTGGCAGATTAAGCAAGCCATCTCTATTGCTGTTGGCACTGATGCAGTTTTGCTTCTTCCTCATATCTTCACTGTGCCTTGTCAGTAAAAACTGTGATAATTCCCTGCACAGACACCAGAGGCGGTTCAGGAGGCATCTGAGGATGCTGAGTCCCTTTTCCTGCTCTCAGGGACCAGGCAGTCCCTCACGTGCTGCTCTGGTGCTGTGGGGGGCTCTCACAGGCTCTGCCTGGGCTCACACCACCGAAACTGCAGAGGATGTCAGGCAAAAATCCATCTTCCCATCTGTATTCTTTACACTCAATAGATCAGCCAAATGCACACCAGCCTGTGAATTTTGTTCTTAAAGTGATCTTTATTCCACTTTGTGATAAATGAAGAGAAGCCTAACTGGGGAGGATTTTGGAGCATTTTTTAAGAAGTTTCAGTGAGCAGTAGGGGGAAGATGAGATTTTGACAGAATCCATACCAAGGAACATTCTCTAGAAATTAAGCAGAAAGGAGTTTGATGAGAAGTCCCCAGCTCTGGCAGTATGAAAGGGACCTCAGGGAGAGGAAACAGCTCAAGATCCATCCTTGCCCATGGCTGTTTTTCAAAGACTTTAGAGGATAGCTCATGCAGTGGCTCATACCAGCCCTTATTCTAGCCCTGACATGAGGAACATACAGCAGTGCAGGAAGAATAAAAGTTAAGGGTGAGATGGGGTGGTGGCTGGAACACTCTGTTCCACAGCTGTTTCCCAGGGCCTGGAAAGCAAAATATGAGCTGGGGCTAAGGAAGCCTGTGCCAGGGTCTGGGGGGAAGCACGGCCCGAGGAGCACAAAGGGAGTTCCAGCATCTCTTGTCTCCTGCTTGGCACTGGGATACAGCCCATTTCCCACCCAGCTGTAACTGCAAACTGAGCTGCTGTCATTGACAGCTGAGAGCTAATTTAGCACATTTCTAGAGGCACAAAGGGTTTCCAAGATGGATAGCATGGATGGATAGAAATGCTGGTTTTGTGCAGGTTTAAAGGTTTCCAGTTTCCTCCGTGTCCCATCCTGCTGCAGTCCCTGCACTCTCCAGACAGAACCTGGGAGAATGGATCTGTCATAACGTGACGTGACAGGCCCTGGCATCTGTGTGTGAGCATTATTCCCCAGGAAAAGGAGAGTGCCTTAAAGAAACCTCGCTCCTGGGGTGTGCCAGCCTCCCTGACAGCCTCCCTCTTGCTTCACAGAGAGGCCATTAGGGATGGTGATGGACCATGCTCCTCCATTTACCAGCATAACAGGAATTATTAGCTCTAATAAATATGTTATTATGTGGCCATTAGGTATCAGTTGTAAAACTGCCTAATGTCTGTATGATTACTTGTAAATTGATTTGGAAAGCAGCTAAATTGGTTATTTATTGCCCATGCTGAACAGCATTATTTATTAGCTTGGCTCCGTAAGTTTGATTTTTCAAGCTGAAATGAGACTTTGTGATGAGCTAGCCAGGGTGTGAGTCAATTCAGGAAAATTATATTTTTCTGAAAAAATGCTAAATTTAATGGCAAATATGACTCTAGAATTACCTGGGTTTCCCTTTCCTTTCAAGTTCATTAACTAATTACTTTTAAATGTGCTCCTGAGACGAAAGTCTGAGAAACTGGGGAATGTAATACAAGTAACATCGAGATGCTTATTCCAAGTGGCCCTGTGAGTCAGCAGCTCCCTGCCTGGCAGATCATTTGCTGTACCAACACTTCAAAATTTGCTGCTACAATGCTTTAGAAGACTGAAGCAAGTAAATAAGTTTTATTTCATGGGATGTAGTCTTCTCACTGAAGTTGATCCTATTTATCTCCCCTGTGTAAAAACTAATTTTTGGCCAATTATTTTCTGACAAAGAAAGGCTGGGGCCACAGCCTGCTGATTGAATTCTGACAAAGAAAGGAAAGGCAAGAAAAAGCTGAGGCAAAGTCAGCAAGTGCCAGGGCACGGTGTTTGCTCCTCCAGTAATGATTAATGCATGTTAAAGGCTCAATCCAACAGACAGACATTGCCCATGGGTAAGTTCCTAGACCATCAGGAGAAAGAAGAAAGAAAGAAAGAAGCACTTTAGCAGTCCTGAAATACATTGGATTGCTTTGAAATCCAGAAAGCTGCTGAGTTCTGTGGGTGGAACAGGGACTTGGGAAGCTCTTGCGTTTGTCCGTTCAAACAGTGGAAAGAAATTCCTGTGAAGCAGATGGGTATTATGTGACTTGTGGAAATTCCTGTGAAGCAGATCAGTATTATCTGACTTGAGGAAATTCCTGTGAAGCAGATCAGTATTATGTGATTTGTGTTTCTGTGAGCACGGAGCTCAGACTTGTGATTAAATGTGGCCTAAAGCCAGGCTGGGGCTGCAGCGGCCACAGCCGAGCCACTGAAGGGCTCCAAGGGGCTCGGGAGATGCCGAAGCTCCGAAGGCCGAGCTGGACGAGGCACTGCGGGATTCCGAGGGGCTGCTGGATGGGCTGTGCTGGCAGGGGGAAGCCCCTGTGCCCTCACCACAAAGGGGAGAGGGTTTTTCCCCGGGGTTTTGTGTCCCTGCTCCTGCCGTGCAGCAGGGGACGGGGCCGAGGCCGCGCTGCAGCGAGCTCGTGGTGCTCCACCAGGACAATGGTGCTGTTAGCACACAGCAGCCAGGGGAAACAAGGAACAAAGCCAGGAGGCCATTATCCCCATGGGATTGGTGTCTCTGTTTCCCCCGGGCTGAGGGCAAGGTCACGGGTGTTCCTGACTCGTTCGCAAAGGCTCAGCTCCCTGGGAAGGCCTCGAGGCCTCCGGAGACATGGCTGAGCCTCCAAGGGCGTTCGGCCTTTTGCTGGCTGTGTTTGCCAGCATTTAGTGAAAGATGGAATAGAGCTCCGCTCCTCCAGTTGTGCCAGACTTAGAACAATTAGCTTTTTACACAACAGAATTAGTTACAACCACAAAAAAAGAAATCTTTATTTTTAACAGGCTTTGTGTTGAAATCCACCCCCTACCTTCTGGAATAAAAACCTACCGTTATTTGCAATAAAAAGCCCATATTTGTCTCAGCGTTGAGGCAAAGCTGGAGGAAAAAAAATGCATCAAAACCGTATTTTCAGGTAATTGGAACAGAATACTTGTCTAAGACCGAACTCTTCCCACCTCTCTTCAAAACTCTTGAATTATCCAGTTTTACCAGCCGCTCCAAGCAGAGTCTGAGATGTCAGGCCGTGGCTGAGGGCTGAGGCTGTTCCTGGGGAGGTTTGGGGTTCAGACTCGGGTTCTGGGGAGCAGAGCCGGGTTCTGATGGAGGTTCCCTCGGCTCGGCAGCCCCGGCCAGCAAACAGCCCCCAGAGCTGCAGACCAGGGAAGGAGGAACTGGAGACAGAAATGGCAGAATGTGCCAGAAACGCTGCTCTGCAAAGGGGGAGAACAGCAGGGGCTGTGACACTGATGCATTCAGATGGAGTGGGAGCAGCGCTTCAGGAATCTCTGGGGAATTATTGCCAGCACTTTATGTCTTGAACAGGCAATCACAGACATTAGAAACTTTCTTCATTCTGTAAACATAGAAGCACTAAGTGATTTGCAGAGAAGGTTGGTTTTGCTTTATGGCTGGAGGTTCAGTGTACTGTAGTGCTGTATTTTAGCTCCTTTGTGCTATCTTCTTTCTGTTTTAAATTGACCAAAGTGCAATAAAGCCCACGTGGCTGCTGCCTACAGATGAAAGCAAGGGCATCCAACATTAACGTTAATGGTGTAAGGCTTTGCCACCAGAATTCAAGGGCAGTCACCATAGCTGGAAATCAGAGTGCTCAGATTTTCTGTGGGCTCCTGACAGGAAAATGCAGCATATGCTGTATTTCACAAGTACTTACATTTTCAATTCTGCATCGCAGCTTGTTGCCTATTATTTCCTTGTGGTTCACTGTTCAGGCTTGAGGAACATTTTTCTCGATTTACAGCTCTATTAAACTGATAAATCAATCACTTGTGCGAGGGGAGGCAGTTTGCTGACATTTGCTTTGCCAACACACTGCCACCCACAACAGCATTCACAGGTCCTCAAGGATATGGTAACAGGGAGGAAGCTTTCCCTGTAACTTAATTTTTAAAGTATGAAACTTGATTCTGGTGCTCTGAGCAACTTCAATGAGAATATTTTTGAAGAGCTGTCACTCGCTAATCCAATATTCAACTTGTTTGTTATTTTTTTTTCTACGTTGCTGTATAACAAAATAGTTGCAGTATTGTTCAAGATGTAACAGACTATTTTTTTTTAAAAAGTGACCACTTTAAAACAGCTTTTAAAATTTTAGTTACCAAAAGGAAAAGAAACAGAAAACAAATATTCTGGGGAGCTACACAGAGTATTTTTACCAGTGTCTAAATTGTCTGACAGCCATACTCTGGGATGTGCTCGTCTTTCCTTGAGTGCATGCTTGCTTCTGAAACAAAAGTGTCAGGGCAATTCTTTCCAGAATTGTCTTGATACTTCTGTGTGTGGTGCAGAAGTTCCCTGTTGTGTGACCATTGGTTTAAGCAGTCACAGACCCTTTTTTTCCTCAAGCAGACAGAAGTGAGGTTACCTGAGCGCTGGGGTAGAGTTCACTGCACCACACAGGGGTTCCAGCCTTTAGTTAGGAGCTGCAGAACAGTGCCAGGGTCTGACAAACGGGGTGGGAAAGCAAAGCTCTTGTTGGAGCTTGGTTTCAAACAGGGGACAGCCCAGATACAGCAGAACAAAGACCTTTTCTTGTTGTCTTCAACTGGACAAACACAGCCAGACTCCTCCTGTTAACACAAGTGGTTCTGCACAGACAAGCAGAAAGAATCATACACACTGTGCTGTTTGTCTGAAGACTAGGAGTCTTCTTCTTCGGCAATATAGATACATTTGGGGTTAAATTTTATTATTCTGAGCTAGTGGTTTTGTCAAAATCAGCTTATTAATACATATTGCCTCTTTGTTAGGATGATGAATTTATACAAGCTTTATTGAAGTTATTCTTCTTTTGTATGGCTGTAATTGATGGGAGAACTGGCTGAGTGTCTTGGAAAGAGGTAACGTGAAAAAAATGAAATGAAGAAGCATGTACTCTGTCAGCAGCATTCCTCATATAAATAAGTTTATGCTAATTTTATATTTCATCATTTATCATAATGCCAGGATGAATCCTTTCGTGCCTACATAGGATTTAAATAAAATTAGTGAGAACTTTTGTGTAACTTCTGCAGTAGCACTGAAGGGAACAAGTGAATAAAATGTGCATAATTATTTTCCTGGTTTTGCAGTGAGAGACTTAGTTGTTGGTCTTTCACTTGCATTTGCCATACAGTTCTCTTCCCTAGTATTTTCCTGTGCCATTCCCCTGGTGCTCAGCCTTAGAGAAATCTGCATCCCCAGGAGAGGGCTGTTTCCAGCAGTGCAGCTGGGATGTTGCAGAGGGCAGGCAGGAGCATCTCCTGGTGCCCAGGCACGCTGGGCTCCTTGTCCAGGCAGCCCTTCAGGACACTGGGATTGTGCCTGTTTGCTTCTTGCACCGTGAAAGCAGACTCTGATAAAAATGTAGCTGCTTCAAGATGCATTCTGTGTGTACACACTGATGAATGGGGAAGATGGAAAAGAAGAAAAGCACCTCGAGGAGGAAAATTCAGGTCTGGGTGCAATAAAGTGATGTTTTGTACTGCTATACTTGTTAGCAAGCCTTGCTTGGCTTTCAGATCCAGTTCAGCCTTGTCCTCATTTTTAGAGAAACTCTTTTGGGGATAGCAGTAAAATTCCCAGCACTTCTGAAAATCAGGAACATGAATTAAACTTTGTCTAAGTTCAGGTAGCTAGCTATGAACCACAGAGCAATGTGTGCCAGGGTGTTTGACAGCCCCACCAAGGACACAGCACTGGGCTCCAGGGCAGGACTGGAGACAGCAGCAAGCTGAGCAGGAGCTGGAGCACCCGAGGGAAGGATGATGCCACCCCCAGGGACCTGGAGCAGCTCCTCAGCACGGAAACACCGGCACACAGGAGGGCAACAGAAACCATCAGAGGTTGGAGCAGCTCTTCTGTGAGGAAAGGCTGAGAGGGTTGGGGTTGTTCATCTGGAGGAGGAGAAGGCTCTTGGGAGACCCCACTGCAGCCTCCAGTACTTACAGGGAGCTTGTAAGGACGATGGGGACAGGCTTTTACTCAGGGCCTGTAGCAACGGGACACGGGAAATGCCGTACAAGGAGCATGCTGAAACACTGCCACGGGTGGCACAGAGAGCTGGGGGATAACCAGCCCTGGAAACACTCCAGGCCAGCTTGGAAGGGGCTCTGAGCAGCCTGAGCTAACTGAGGATGGCCCTGCTCGTCACAGGGGTGTGGGCTAGATGAGCTGTAAAGGTCCCTTCAAAAAGTGTTCTGTGATTCAATGGTTATGAATTCTGAATGTGTCTCATTTCACTACATCAAAAATGCATCTTTAGAGGGAGTTGTTTTTAAACCCTCTTCTGTTCTGCCTCTTCACTCAGCAGCAGCTCTGTCTGTCCTAAGCTGACTCTCTGTACACTGTGAATTATATAATTGTTCCTTTTCACTGAATATCAAGCATAAGAAGCCCTATTCTACTATACTTCAAAAACCTGCCAGGTCCTCCTGTGCCTTTGCAACCATCACCAGTGAAACTGTCAGAAGACCATGGTGTGTGAAGAGCTGCATCTTTTCCATCAACTCTACTACAAAAACAAAATCTTTTACTTTCCTAGCATTACTGGAGATACCATTTCCACAGGTGAGAACATTGTCCAATCACAAGACCTCAATTTATATATTATTTGCTCTCATTAAATATTTAGGCCAAGATGTTCGACCTCTTTGTTGTGATTTCTCTGGGCTGAAAGAATTAACCTCAACTACTTCATCTCTGCTGTTTTCTTTGTGCTGGCCTCAGCTTATGTGCTATAAATGCTGTGCAGAGTAATGAAAAATTTGAAAAATCAGTTGAGATATTTGCATGTTCAATTGGCTTGTGCTCACCTCCCAGCTGTGGGAATGCTGTAGCCTACATGGAGGAGGTGATGGGACTCAGGCAAGGGGCAAGTGATGGGATCCTGCTGCTGGAAATTGTGTACTGTGGATAAAAAATTATAGTGTTAGTCTGGGTGAAGAAAGATGTTGTGAAGAAACACATGAAAAAGCTCAGGGTAGTGAATATCAGTGGTTCTTCGTGCCACTAGCACTTTCAGGTCAGACAGCATGCAAACCATGCCTGGATTTTGAGGGATATGCAAGAGCTCTAAATCTGGGCAGACAGACCTAATTTTGAGAGAGTGAGAGTCGCTTATTGAGGATAAAATAGATGTTGCAGAAGGACAGAAAACTGCACTGAAACATTCAGCTCATTAAAGTCCAAGACATTAATTGAATTCTTTGAATCAATATGTGCACATCCAAGGAAATCCTTCCTTTCTGATGTGTGGGTGTGATGCTAAAGTCAGAGCACACCAGCTGTGTGCAGGCTGCACAGAACTGAGGAAAGGCAGCCCCACCAAGCTCCTTTTTTATGAAATGTGTGGTGCTGGAAGGGAAGGGGCTGAGGCTGGGAGTGTTTCCACAGTCTGGGTCAGTGTGTCCCTGGTGCACAGCGAGCACAGGTTTCACAGCCAGCCCTGCTCGGTGTGCACTGCTGGCAGGCACAGCCTGGAAAAGGCCATTTTCCACAGACACAGTCCCACTGCAGCTCACACACGAATCCAAGCACACCTGATCCCTGAAACACCTCAGGCACCTCCCTGCAAAACCTCCTGAAATTGTCCTTGGCCTGTCAATGCAAACTGTGGCGTTAAGACAGAGGCTTGTTTCCGAAGTTCTAAATATCTTAGTTCTTATTGCTGTCATGGACTCTGAGGCACAATCCTGTGAGGAGTAATGTGCTTGTCACACCAGGCAGAGCAATCAGTGCTTTGTTTACCCTTTCCCCATTCTGAGTCTCAGTTTACAGCAGTGCCAGCTGCAGGTGTGATGGAGGCTTTATGACATTTCTCTGACATGAAGCTGAGACCATTAACTCTGACCTCCCTTTCACAACACTTTCTGCAGCTCTGCTGTGTTTTCATTGACTGTATCTGGCTGCTATGAAAATCCTTTTTATTTCTCAAACTCGATATGAACATACTCGAAACCACAAATGGTGCAGGTCTGGATCATGAATTTATTCATTGCTGTTGTTCCTCCAGCCCAGTTCAGGTGACTGAGCAGCTCTGGGAAGTGCCTGGGCATTTCAGAATGCTCTACTTTCTGTTCAGTAGGTGATGTTTGCCAGATACCTTTCACATCGTAAACATGCCACTCCACACGGGTTGGTGAGCAACTCCACAAAACAAAATAAAGATAGGCAAAATCGCTTGCTAGCCATAGGAGGGGTCATTCTTTCAAGAGGTACACAGATAGGATTTTTGTTTTAAAGTCAAAGTGCTGTAGACTGCATGCCATTACTGTTTGTGGCCTGCCTTTGTGTAGGTGCTATACCTTAACAGGTTAAGGTAGCAGAGGTCAACATTTGCCAGCCTTCCCTCTGCTGAGCATGCCTGTGAGCTCAGAATTTGGGCTCCAAATAAGAATGGGAGTGTACAGCAGGTTAAAATGGATCTGCTCTGCTCTTAACAGATCGTTTCTGGGATATGATGCTCTTCTTTTCCTTCCCCTTCAGGCCATTTCCTCAAGTCCTGTCCCTGGTGAAGAGGTCAGGGCCTGCCCCTCCTCTTCCCCTCATGAGGATATTGAAGAGCACCATGAGGTCTCCCCTCAGTCTTCTCTTCTCCAGGCTGAACAAAGCCAGAGACCTCAGCTTTCCCTCACAAGGCTTCCCCTCCAGACCCTTCTCCACCCCCGTGGCCTCCTTTGGACATTCTCTGATAGATTAAAGCCTTTTCTACACCGTGGCACCCAAAAGTGCCCTGGGAGTGGAGGTGAGGCCAGCCCAGTGCAGAGCAGAGCTGAGCTCCCCCTGCACACACACTCTGGGCTGTGTTTGGCACAAATGTGGGTTTTGCCTGGTTTTTATCTGAACTTTGCAAACAGGCACCGGTGGTTTAACACCCTCGTATTCCCCAGCTTCTGGATCTGCCCCATTATCCTTTTCTCCCTCTCTGAATCATTATCTGTAACAGCTTGGCATGAATGAGGCTTCATGAAACTCATTACAATCCCCTTTCCCTACTGGAATTCCTCCTGGGCTTGATGGAAATAAATAAATAGGACTGCATGAGAGAAGCTTGTGCTACAGTGATGATGCTGTTATTGTCTGGATAAATATAATACTTGAGCTGCCTGCTAATAATCTGGCAGCTGCCTGTTAATAACCTTTCATAAAATAAAAACATTTCAGAGATTCTGTGCTCTGGTAGCAGTCTAATCTGTAAATAGAAGGGGGAGTTCTTAAGAAGATGATGATCAGTTGCTGTTCATGAACAGAAATTAACATAGCATTCAGATAGAAATTATTTCGTTTAGATGCTGGCATAAGAGATACATTAAGAAATGGGGAATATTTCTGAAGAGGGGAAGCAGGAAGGAAGGGTTAAAACCTTGGCTAGAAGAGAGCCAGGCTGATGGCCCTGGAAATATAAAAAGTGCTATAAACTGTGAGGAAGCTAACAGGTGTGGAGGAGCACAGAGGATGTCAGAGGGCTGTGATCTCCAAAATGCCCATGGATAACGTTCAGTGCATGCCCAGAAAGCTGCAAAGAAAGCACCACGAATGCAGTGAGGAGGGAAGGCAGATCAGGCTCCTTTCTGTGGCAGCTGACAGTGTCCAGTGTGGGGGAACAGCCCAAGGCAGAGCTGGAAGCGTGGAAAATGAAACGGGAGAAGCGGGGTGCTTGGCTTCATGTGATGGGAGAGGCACCTCAGAGGCCTTGCAGGAAAGGAGTAACTGGGGATGTTCCCAGGCTATCAGCTTTATACAGATTGACAGAGGATGAGCAGTAGTTTTGGAGTCTAAAATACAGTGTAACCAAATGAAATTATTGTTGTTGGAAAAGAGAAACCAGTCTGAAATCCCTCTGGTTGGAAGCATCCCACTGTAATAATAAAAATGTAATGACTGTACAATTACCCCCATTCTCAGTCAGGATTCAGACAGAGGATAGAGTTTGGAGCACCTGCAGAGTCAGGGCAGGTATTAATAAGGGGATGTATCACCTACCACCAGAATAAATGCCTCATCACCAATAACAGGACATAGAAATACAGTTTTTGGAGCTGCTCTCCTGAACTGCTGGTCTGCAATCCCAGAAAATCTCAGCCCTGGCTTTGGTCCTGAGTGGTGCACAGGGCCAGCTGGAGCAGCACGTGGGAGAGCTGATCTAGTAGCAATTGCAGGATGATCAGGCTTAACCCTGCAGCAGGAGAGACTAAACAAACAAATCCAGAACACAAGTGTTCAATTTAAAGCAAGGGAACTGCATACTAATATAGCAAGTGGTTAAAAGGAAGGAAAAAGGATTAAGGAAGGAGCAGACTAAAAAGGAAGGTAGCCAGGATCCTTTTGAGAAATCCTGTACTAGCATTCAAGACAAACTCTGTGCTGAAATTTGAAAAGAAATCAGAGCGGTCCAGCAAAAGCCCTATAGGACTAAATAGAAAATGAAGGTGATTTTCACATGGGAAGTGCTGGCATTTGTAACAGGAATTTTGTCCTTCAGAATAGAGCAGGAAACTCCATATGGCAGATCAAATGTAACCAGGACATTAGGAGGGTTAACAGAGAGTTTGAGGAGCAACTCACACAGGAAGGGGAAGAAAAATAATTTTAAAAGGTAAAAATTATTTCAGTATGACAAAAGCAGGAATATTCCTGTCCACAGAAATGGCTGCAGAAAGGATGCTGGAAACGATGGACCACGAGTCTGAGCGCCATCCTTCAAGAGATGACAAAGCTGCCAGTGAAGATTAAGATCACTGAACATGCAGATAAAGCGTTGGAGATGAGGATCTCCATCAGAACTGGAGAAACATGAGAAATCTGAGAAATCCGAGTTTGGCAGCCACCCTTTCAGTTTCCTGAGCTGGCCCAGGTGCCTGGGCTGCTGCAGCAGGGGCTCGCAGGGGTGCTGAGGAAGGGACGGCACACAGAGCCAGCAGAGGGGTCTCGGGGACTGTCCCCACACCGATGAAGGTGGCAGCAGACAGGACAGGCAGGGAGTGTGTGCAGCACAGGAGGGGACAGTTCCTCTGTCCTTCCCACACACAGCTCCCACCCAACCTCCCAGGACGTGAGCCCCTTCTCTCCACTGAACCCCAAATCTCTGTACTGCACACGTACGGGAAGCACAGAGCATGGGCAAAGGGCATGGGCAGCATGAAACAGAGACTGGAGCTGACTTCACATAAATGGACAGTAAGAGCTCTGTTCTGAGGGCTTGGCTGTTTCCTGCTTCGGACTCAGGAAGTTTCCCAAAACTGAGAGAGAAGCTCTTTAAGAGAGAACGTTTTTACTTTTGCAGCTGTAGAGTCTGCAATGGTGACTAAATATACAATGAGGTCATAAGGTCTAAACAGAGCTCAGAACCTCAGTAAAGATGATAAATTTAAAGGGAGCATAATTGTGCAGTGTTTGAACAAACAAGCCAAATATTACACTGCAGTTATTAGGGAACCATCAAAGCTAGCAGCTCTGGTATTCCAAAATGTGCTCTTCCAACAGCACGGTTATTCCTCAGGGGAGGGCTGAGCACAGAATTCATTTGTGACTGTGACCACAAGCCTTCCAGGAAGCCTGGATGTTTTTCAATTGTCTGCATTATTGTTCTTATCTAAACGGATCTATTGATCATTAATGATCTCAAAATGCTTAAGGTGTGGCAGGTGACTGAGGAAAATCCAATAAGCTCTCCACCAGCTCAGAATACCAAGAAGTGAGAATATTCCTGTTGTGTCCTTCTGGCACGCTGTGAAACACTCCATGAATTAGTGAACAGGATCTCTGGATGCTCCAGGCTGACCCTCAGTTCTGAGAGTACACAGAGATCTACTGAGCACAGCCTTCTGTGCAAACAGAACCCACTTCCAAACAGCAGCTTATAAATTAAAAATAGATTTTTGAATACAGTGGAGTGTGCAACACCTACAAACATGCTGATTGTTATTTAGGGCTTACAAATATATTTAACATGGACACAACACACCCAACACAACATTATTGTTGTTATTATTATTATTATTATTATTATTATTATTATTATTATTATTATTATTGTTATTATTATTATTATTATTATTATTATCCAACTCAAACATTTTTACCAAATGGGTGTGTACACTTTTGCCAGTGAAGACAGAGCCAAATGCCAGAGTTATTTTCCTCATCCAGGTAAAAATCCTGGGGTGTGACCCCTAGTAGGTGACAAGGATGAGAAGAACCTGATTTGATTTTTTTCACCACATGTCGCCAAAGATGGCCACTTTCTGTTGGCTTTCAGACATTTAAGTGTGTTTGTTTATTTAGAAGTAAGAAGTTCCTGGTTTCAGAAATCACATGAATAAAGGACCCCATAGATTTCCCAGTGAACCAGGCTGCTATTGTACCACTGGCTGTAATATCAAGAGGAGTTGCTGTCAAGGGTATCTAGTGCCATCACTCAAGGCCTGATTCACACAAAGAGCCTTAGCTGCTCTCTAGTGTCTACCCAGTAATTTTTAATGTGTTTGAGACCAATGAACAGCCTGGTTCTAGAGCTCTTTTGGCAAGAAGCACCTCTGTGGCATCACTTCCACCAGAAATGTTCGTGCACTAAAGCCATTTCAATTCAAGCACACAATTTTGAAACCCTCCTTAAAGAATGCTTTTTGTTTTCCTGGAAGATTTTTCTGTGTAGGCATCAGTGGCATCAACTCAGCCACAGAGTTTTAGGGATAAAGTACTCTGTAGATGTCACAGTCCTTGTCAGAAGCAGGCGTGGGGCAGAGCAGCCCAGCAGACATTGCCCAGCCTCCCTGGCACTGCAGGCAGTGCAGATGCCAGCTCTGATTGTCCCAGGAGCCAGGGGACAGAGCACAGAGCTGATCCCAGCTGCTCTCCCTGCAGCATCCTCTGCTGTGGCTGCATTGTCCCAGGAGCCAGGGGACAGAGCACAGAGCTGATCCCAGCTGCTCTCCCTGCAGCATCCTCTGCTGTGGCTGCATTGTCCCAGGAGCCAGGGGACAGAGCACAGAGCTGATCCCAGCTGCTCTCCCTGCAGCATCCTCTGCTGTGGCTGCATTGTCCCAGGAGCCAGGGGACAGAGCACAGAGCTGATCTGCGCTGCTCTCCCTGCAGCATCCTCCGCTGTGGCTGCAGGGCAGTGTTTGCAGGGTAACCCTGCCCCACTGCCCGGCCAGGCTGCCCTCCCTGCTGGGAAATGAGCTGCATGTGGAGGGCAGGCAGCAGGATTCACACACACACAGGATTCACAGCACCCGTGTCCAGCACTGCTCCTTGACAGCAGGAAGGGAACACTGAGTACAGGGCTGGCTTCTGCCCAGTGAACGCGTAAGAACGAAATCAAATCGCGGAGAGCGGGTCAATAAGAGAGAGATCAATCTGTCTTAAACCTGAATAAAGCATGGCTCACGTGGAAGAAATAGTACCTGTGCATGCAGCAAAGCTGTAGATCATAATGAACTTGTGCAGTTTCAATCCTGGTATCTCCTAATTCATTAATTCTTGGTTGTAGCTTTCATATCCTTGTAAATTGCTCTTACAAGTAATATATAAATGTACTTAAGAAATCTTAGCTTAATGGAACTATTCGTCATAGTAGTTTAGCCTTTTAAAAATTTTAAATAGTAATTTGCATGTTTTTCCTTATCCTCAGGTGCTTATATGTTTTTATAGTATATGAAATAGCAGATCAAATAAAGCTTGCAGTGCAGTTCTTGCATAGAGCTATGTTTGGCTTGGGTTACTTATTAATTTATCCAACATAAACAATGCTTTTCAGGATCATATGCCCCAAATAAACTTGCCAGATACCTTTTAGACATCAGATTAGAAAGAAGACCTCATCCTGTGACCACAAGTCAAGTGTGTTTTGTCAAGCTAACCTAATGTTAAGTATAGTATAGAATAAAGGAGTTTAAAAATCTGCCAGCAGTTTAAAAATGAAACAAACCAGAGAAAGGAACAGGTCATATGGCACAAGGAGCAAGAAATAAGGCTTGGTGCTAAGGGGGATATGGCAGAATTCCTGACTGGAGAGAGGAAACAGGTTGTGTGCTGTAATGTGGGGAGTGAACAGTGATGAGAGAGTGGAGGAGAAAGTGGGGGAAGAAGATCCTGATGGAACAGCACCGGGAAGCAGCACAGATCCCAGGCTCCCTGCCAGCCCCTGTGCCTGGTCAGTGATGGTGGTGCAAGCCATGCTTTTGATAATTGTCATTCCCTGTGTGTTCTGCTGCCTTTCTCATCTCAGGGGCTCCAGCTAAGCCAGGCCAGTGGCTCACCCTGCTGCGAGAACTCCTTTCCATGCTGCAAGAACCAGCTGGTGACTGGACCAGAATGTTCCCTCCACTGGTTGTTCTGGCTGGTGAATACTCCTTTCTTCAGCTGGCCAAGTTGGTGGGTGGCTGTGCTAACTACTTGGCATGCCACACAGGTCTGAAGAGATCGTTTGTTTTATTTTGGGCAATAATGAAACATTCTCTTTGATTAATGCAGATTACTAGTTAATTAATGCTCATCCATTGTTGTATTTTATTAAAAGTGTGTGATACATCAAGATTTCTGCTTCTTGGGAAAAAAACAACCAAATAACCTTTCTTTACTATTTCCTGATAAATTAATAATGAGCATTTTGCTACCTCTTTGATGTTGTTGGGATCACAGTCTATGTGTGGCTTTCATTGGGACCACTATGTTTCAGGTCAGTTCATATTGTTTTGTCTGATTCTTATACAACACAAATGTTTTCCCTTTTAGTCCTCCAGTAAGTTGTTATTTTCCTAGGCCATCATCTTTTTCCTGCTTGCATCAGGATAGAAATTCTGCATTTTAAGAAATCTACATCTTTCTGCAAGTCTGGCTCATTATAACCTTACAATGCATTATTAATTCAGTGCTTAGCAGATTAAGATAAATCACACACTGGATATTATGAGGAAGCTTTGGGATTCAAGGATGGAAGTTGAGGCTGGTACCTCCTCAGGAGGAGTTATGAGGCTGGAGGGGGTTTGACTACTGGAGATTTTCAAGGAACCTGCCCGGGGCCAGACACGTGAGGCTTTCGTTAATGACCGCTCTGAAATAATGAAGAGTTTGCTAATGAGACCCCGGTTGGAATACAGCTGGGAAACATTGTTACTGTGCAAGAGAGCTGCAGGATGATAAAGAGGAGCTGAATAACCTTGAGGACAGCAAGAGATAAAACAGAAGAAATTCAGCAGCGGAGGGAACAGGTTCATGCACTTTGAGGTTTTCAGGAGAGTTTTCTCCTGTGAGACTGCAGCTGCCACCCAAGCCAGCCACAGCCAGGAGCCACTGCAGCCTCAGTCACTGTCATGTGAAAAACTGCTCGGAGCTGCAACATCAGGGCACACTTAGCTAATCAAAGCTGATCAAAGCTTCACAAGTTATACATTCTCCTGGCTTTCCCACTGGCTTCTCCCTCCAGAAGCACAAGGGAGGTGGGCAGCACCAAACAGACCCTGAGGAGCACAGGCTTGTTTCACTCTTAATTCACCTGTCCATCCAATTTGAAGGCAGATCCTGAGTCTGGATCTGGAGAGTGCATTAGCAAGCAGGATTAAGAATATTCAGTTTCAAGTTTTCTGCATTCTCCAGTTGAAATATTTACTATCCCAGTAATCTCCTGTAAGCTACCATTTACACTGACTGCATTGTGGTGAAACTTGACCAGATACAAAGCTCCTGCCAGCTCAGCTGACAGATGTTGATAGCAGAGCCAGAGCAGGGGTGGCAATGCCTTGCAGGCAGAGTGGCCCTGCCTCTTGGGCCAGCACTGGCCTCAAGGACGGGATGGAGCTGCCCCAAAACCCCTGCTCATCATTAATGTGTTGACAGTGCTGTGCTGCTTGTGTTCCTCTTGGATTTGGACCACAGCCTTTGCACACCAACATTAATTTAGAAGGAAAGCCTGATGAAAATGCCTTTGAGGTGTCACAGCATCAGCGGTAACTCACAATCACTGCCAACAATAAATACTCTATTGAACCACAAGGATGGGACCCTGGGAACAAAATGCTTCCCAAAAGCTGAGCACTCACTCTTTGGATGCTCTCTTAAATGTCTTCCAGCAGTGGTATCTCTCATTATTTGTCACAGTTGAAAGGCTGCTTCTGCTTCTCATTAAATGTTTCGCGCTGCACAACAGGTCCCAGGTTTGCTGTTGCTTGAATTTCCCTTGTGGATTGTTTTTCTTTTCAAAGACTTTCAAAGTAGTCCTTCTTTACTGATCTTTCACAATCACTAAAGCATTGGAAGAGCATACACACTGTGACAGAAAACAATAAAGTTCAGGCGATTCCCAGCTGAGGGTGATGTGGCACCATACATCCATCACATGGATTCAGGCATTAGAGAGAAAATGAAGCAGCTTGTTGAAGTTGTGGCACCGTGCCTGAGTGTTGGAAGGAAACACAACACTTTCCTTCATTAAATGAGGATTTAATGTCCAGGGTGCTCAAATGTTTCTCATTTTTTCTAAAGCAAACCCTCATTAGCATGTTTGTTTAAGCAGTACAAACTGTCCTGTCCTGGTGGCCACGAGGCTCTGGCTGCAGCTGCCAGCCCCTTCTCATGGGCTCTTGGACATATCTGCATGTGTCTACTTTGTTCTGCACTGAGAAAATATGATCATTAAAGGGTCAGATTGCTGACTGGTGAAAAGTGGAAATAGGCTCATAAAACCAGTAGTAGTAGGTGCAAAACCATGTCACTGTTCAAATTCTTCAATCTTTTTTAGTTCTTCTAATCTTTTTATTCCACAGAGCTTTATTTCTGCTTGCAGGACATTTTTATTCAAGGGTGGTAAGATTCCAGAAATCAGTGTTTGCAATGTAAATTGTGACCTGACTTTAATGTTAGCCTTGATCACCGCCTGCTGAAACAGCTGTGCCTTAAGAAATACTGACTATGATAAATCCACCACTACAGTAAAACATAAAAAATGAAAAAATACACATACAAATAATTATTTACAGAGTCTGGGATGGGACTAGAACAGCAGGAGACTGGAGGAGGAAAGGCTGAAAACTCTGCTGGGCCAGCTCCTGGGTGTCAGGAGCACATTGCTGTGTTATTGAGGCTCTGTGGTCCCCCCAGGACCATTTGTGGGGCACTCCCAGCTCTGGCCTCAGCAGCTGCCCATGGGAAAAAACAATCACCTTATTAAACAATTGATATTTGCTTTGCCTTCCCTTGCAGCTGGTTAAATGCAAGCTCAATTACAGCTAAGTGCCAACACCTGTGCCAGGGAGCGCCGGCAGCTGGGCCAAGACTGGGCCCACCTGGGCAGAACCTTCTGGAAGGAGGGCTGGGCTCAGCTGCCCCTGGCTCCTGCTGCTGAAGGCAGGTGGCCTAGGAAGGTTGGCTGGTGGAGGTGCTGCTTGGAGGGATGCTCTGGGGTCAGGATGATGGAGGTGCTGCTTGGAGGGATGCTCTGAGGTCAGGATGATGGAGCCACGCTGGTTTCCCAGGGAGGTTGCAGGTAGGTGATGAGGATGAGCGATGTGGGCTGGGAGATCAGACCCTCCAGGGGAGCGATTTGCTTTTTAATTTTGTTCCTGTGTTTGTAGCCAGCCCTTTTCCATGGGTGAGGGGCCAGGGGCGAGGCTCTGTGCTCCTGCCTCTCACTCCCCTGGAGCTGTAAGCAGGCTGCTTTGGGAGGCATTGGCTGTGCCAGAGCTCCGTTTGCTCAGAGCCATGGAAAGCCCTGGCTCACAGCTTCAAAGCAAGGCTTTCCTGTGTTCTTTGTCCTTCCACAAGGACAAGGGAACAGCAGCGTGCCCAGGGTGGCTTCTGGAGTGTCCTGGATTTGTCTGGGGAAAGCATTTACTGGAGGACAAAAGAACATCTATCCTGTTAGCTTTTGATTCTTGGGTAGGCTTAGGAGAGAAGAAAGGTGTGGCAGGGGAGGTTCTTGCCCTCACTCCCAAAACTGGCTTGTTTCTCCCAGGAAAAGCGAAGAAACTGGGGGCACAGTGTCAATCAGTGGTTCAGCATTAGCAGGAAGCCTACAGGGAATTTGGCTTCATTCAGTCAGCCAAGGACACTAAACCCAAGGATTTCAGTCCTTTTCATTAATGTAGCTATGACCCAAAAGGCAAAATAATGTGCCTTAGTCTCTGTGGGAGTTTTCTCCCCGTGCAGGGGCCCACAGCAGAGCAGCAGCGAGGTTATGAGGTTACTGCATCTGAAGCACAACCAGCTCCAGGCTGAATGCTGGGGCTGAGGAGCTCTTTCAAGCCTGGCAGGAGTGACTGGTCTGAAGTGGGAATAGCTTAAAAATAAAATGGAAGTTCTCAGTTATGACTGCCAGAGGAACACCTAAAACAGCCCTCTGATGTGAGGAGAAGGTAGAAAACTGCAGCAGGCTAATAATGTCCAGTCAGTTTTTGAACACTATCTCAGTTCCTGTGTCTGAACCAAGTTTCCTGGATTTCTGGAGAATCTCATTTCAACTCTAAAGCCTTATTTTAAGAATTAACTTAACATTTCAAAACAAGCTGTTGAAATTTCAGTGGTGCTGCAATTTCCCATCTGCTATTTTTCTAATTCTAGCTTATGCTCAGATAAATTTGGCTCACTTTCACAAAAGTATGTTCTAGGACTTGCATGTTCTGGCACTGCATGATCCTCTTGGGTTTATTTGTGGATTGTGTGGGTACCTGGGGATGGGGTCTCGCAGCTGAAAAGGTTTCTGATGCCTGTTCTTTGCCTTCCCTTTTTTCAAATTTAAGGAATGGTTCTAAACTGCTCAGGTTTATTATTCTGAAAGGGAAGGGAGAGGAGGATCAGTCATTGTAGTCTCTGCTTGATTTGGTGTGTTTTTTGGTGATTTGACTTCCAGAAAGAGTGCTCTGCTGTTGCTAACACTTATTCTGCTCTAAATAAAAGATGTGCTGGGGGTTTGCTTTCCCTCTCTTTTTTCAGATGTTGTTGCTGTTGTGAAAGCTCCAGCTCCATAACTGATGGGCAGATTTCCAAACTGTGTGGGGGCTGAGCAAGGTTAACGTTCCAGAGGAATAACAATACAGAGCATGTCTTGATTCTGGTTAACCTAGCAGTTGTGGAGGGCTGGGCCTTCCCTACATTCCAGGCTACTGTAATAATTTCCTGTAATAATTTCCTGTGTTTCTGGGACATTGGCACATACCATTTTTTAAGTTTGTTTTCCACTTACTGTATCCAATTGTATATAGGCTTATGTTCTAATAGTGGCACTGCAGTTTCACACCAAGGACAGAGAGGTTTGGATCAGAATTCTTCCCTGGTGTGTTGTGGGCACTCCTTTGGCTTCGTGTTCCAGGTGATTCCTGTCCCTGACTTTTGGATCCCCTGCTCTCAGTGTAACTAAATTCTATCACAGTGCCACCTGCACTTTTCCAGAGACAGCTTCATGAAATTCTGCATGAAGGACAGGCTTTTTTTCTTTTATGGGCAGAACACCTAATCCTGTTTCCAGTCACACAGCTAATGTGCTTTGGGCTGCCTGGGAAGTGAATCACAGCCAGCAGAGAGCCAGGAAAGGAGCTCTAGCTCTGCTCTTGTACTGTTAAACACTAGGTGCATTATATGGGAATGCCACTGATAGCTTAAAAGCAATTTAAGAGTAAACTTTGTTGTACAACAAAGTAAAACAAACTTATTTTCTTCCTCCCCTTCACAAAACCAAAGCTGGCTATCTGGAGACTTCTGAAATGAGATGGTATTAGCAAGTTTCTTGAAGAAAAATTAAATGTGGGGTAACTAATAGAATTTATTGAAACTTGGGAAATTATATTGCCTGTTTCCAAGCACAGTAAGCTGTAATATTCCATAAGAGAGCACTAAAATCACTTGACTGTTACAGGCTGGTGTGATAGATGAACATGATGAGTGTGCTTCTTGTCTTGCTGCAAAGCCCTCGCTGACTCTGTACCTGCAAGCCCAGACCTTTCTGCACCCAGAGGTCAATATCAGCTCTACTTGTAGGGCAGCACCTGAGATCAGCTGTGATTTGCAGCCAGCCACGGATGGGGTGAGCTTGTTTTCCAGGTTCCAGAGCAGTCCTGTCAGCCCAGCTCCACGCAAGCTGAGCTTTTCACTGCTGTGCCTTTTGCTGCTGCTCAGCACAGCACGGTTCCACGCTCTCCTGTGCCCTGGCTCCCGTGCATGGTCAGCTCAGAGCTGAGCTGTGTGCCAGGAGCCCTCCTGAGCTCACTCCCCATCAGTCACACAGGTGCCAGCTCTGCAGAGAGCTGCACACACAGCCTGAAGCCAGCAGCTCCTGCGCTCAGCCACACTGGCTGCCCTAGACCTTGTCCTCTCAACAAGGGATGTTCACATCATCTAAATGGAAGAGAGGTGACTGAGGTCAGTCAGAGATTGCTTCTGATTGTCCCCTAATAGAGTCAGAGGCATCAAATGGTGGGAGGCTGGGAGAAAGGAACAGAAGTAAGGAGGAAAACCACTCTGTGCATGTTCCTTGGCTCCTCTGTCAAGGTTTGGGGCACATCTGCCTTCCAGGGTGCTTTAACAATTCCCTGTATTTCTGGAGGTTCAGTCAGGGCTGTAGGACACCAGAGCACTGCCTTGGACTTGGGAACTCAGCTGACCTAAACCTCTGTTGGCTGGGAGAGTCTTTTGGAGAAAGAAAACCTTTGTGGTGTGCTCTGTACTTGTTCTGTCTGGGTTATTTGCTGCTGGCTGCTGCAGGGACGGGTATGGAGCCAAACAAGCTCAGCCCCAGTGTGTTAAACCCTCAGTGGGCTCAGGAAGGAGCCAGACCACCAGGAGCTGCTCCCCAGCCTCCTGCAGGGGTGATGCCAGGCTCCTTTTGTACCCTGCTGCAGTTATCAGCTGCTGGGCTCCAATCCTCCTCAGTGCTGGGTGTGCTTTATCCCGGGGCAGGTAACCCCAGGGCATCCCCAATAAAGCAGCTGCAGGTGCCACAGAGGCAGCAAACCTCGGCTGCCAGGAGGAAATGGATTCAGCATGTACCTTTCTCACCTCCAGCACTACATCCCTCGTTTTTCTGAGGTTCATATGGAACTCAGTGCCTGTGCTTTATATATGGATGTACAAACAGGCATGGATGTGACCCCTGTGGGGTCAGGGAAAACATCATTTTGAAATGTACGTCTCAGTAATTCTCAGTGCCCAAACAGAATGGAGGAAAACCTAAAAAAAATTAAGAGAAATGAGGACGGCAGCCTGCCAAATGCTGCTCAATTGTGCTCTTTGTCAGGGTGATTTCTTTAGATGTTGACCTGTCAGCAGCTATTTTGAAAGTAGCCAGGATTTTGGTTAGCAAATGCAAGGACACCTATTGCTGGCAGTCAGCAGAAGGTTTCAGTGTCAGGCTACTGAGGAGCAAAGATTTCAGTGCTATTTATATTCCTTTTCAACTATGAATATTCAAGCACTTTGCATCCTTTAACTCTCAGTATTGACAGATGTTAAATATGTTCAACTAGCAGTGAGGTCAAATCCCATATAATGAGCTGAGCTCATGAGGTCAGCCCTATCCCAGTTATTTGAGGAAATTTTACTGAAACACAGTCATGTTAGTTTAGTCCTCATCTTCTCCCATATTTATTAAAAAGACTACTACCTAGGCAGAGAAAAATCTCTACATGTGTTAGGCAAGGGAGAATGGTTATTAAAGAGTGGTTATTGTAGTGTTGTCTTGCACACCAGCATGGTCTGGATCAGTGTAGTTGTGTTTTGATTAATGGCCTTATCAAAACTGAGAAAAATTACAAAACTTACACAAAGGAATGCAATATCCGTTACCAGCACAGAACTTAATAACCAGGCAAAGCATGAAACTGTTTGATGTCATTAATAAAATCTATCATGGGATGCAGGAAAGTATTTGCAATTGCATCAGTCCTTGAGAAAAAGGCAGACAAGACAGCTGTGCTGATGGAAAAGATAACACATTAAAGAAAAATTAACATGTCTTTGGGGATCTTTTTAGCAGGAGGTGAAGGGAAGCTTTTCTTCATTAAAGGAAACTGCAGAAAGCAGGGAGAACATCATGGATAGAAATCTTCATTATTAGGGCAAGCATTCTTAAAGTGGAGCCCCTCATGGGTGCCTGGGTGTTTCATGCAACCAGAGCTGTCTCCTCAAGAGGAAGTTTCAGCTGCAGTTGTGTTTTACCTTTGTGCCAGCTAATGACTCCTGGAGAATGCACCCACTGTTCCTCCCATCTATTTCAGCTAATGGCAGCAATGAGAATGCAGTGAGTGTTAAGGTCCTTAGTTTTAGCTAAGTCATACCATAAAACTTCAGAACCTGGAGTTATTGTATTCTTTGCTTGCTTTAAATTTGCCTTATCTTTGCTTGTCTGGCTCTGCCTTTCCTTGAGCACTGAAAGCAGCAAGCCTTGTGGCCTGTTTGTTCTGTGTTAGTTTCATCCCCTTGAAAGATGGGGATGTTTTATTGTTGCACCCCCCTGTGAATAGGAGGCACTAGGGATCACCAGATCAAGTCTTGAGGCACAAGGTGCAAACACTGCACCTGGGAATGGCCCAAGAGCCTCTCTGGAATACTGAAACACAGCTGACTGTGTATCCTGCTCCTTTACAACTCGGAGCAGCAGCTGGGGGAGCTGGGCTGCTTTGGTCAGGAGGAAAGGAGGCTCAGGGGAGACCTTATCTCCCTCTGCAGGAGGATGGAGCCGGCTGGGTCGGTCTCTTCTCCCGGGTAACGAGTGATGGGATGAGAGGAAATGACCTCGAGTTGTGCCAGGGAAAGTTCAGGTTGGATATCAGGGAAAATATCTTCAACAAAAGGGTTGTCAGCCATTGCAACAAGCTGCCCAGGGAAGTGGTGGAACCACCATCCCTGGAAGTTCTTAAAAACCATGGGAATGTGTACCTGGTGAACGTGGTGATGTGGATTAGCAGCTGGACCTGATCCAACCTGAACTGTTCTGTGATGCTACACAATCACTTGCCAAATAAACTGTGCCCAAACCTGAGGAGAAGCAATCCCATGCTGCCACTGGCATTTGGTCACTTGAAGTCAGGCCCAAAGCAGAGAGGCAGAGCTGAGAGAAGCAGGAAGATCTGCAATATGCAAGATATCTACAGATTTTTAACCACCTAACACCAAGCATGAACAAAATTCTGTGATTCCCTGTGAGAGGTTCCTGCTCTTGCCCAAGTTCTCTGTGAGCTGCTCCCCATCTGTGTTAGTTCTGCTGACAGTGATGGACAGGCAGTGGAGGAAGGCTCAGTCTCAGTTCTGGGTATTGATGAGATATTCTTGATTGTGCTCAGAGGAGGACCAAAGGCCAGACTCCAGGTATTTCTTCTGTCAGCAAACTGGAGATATTCTGTCCTTCCTAGCACTCTAAACTGCTGCTTAGACACCTAGATCTTATTAATGAGGAGATATTTTCATTGCTGTGGCTGAATGACTTAAAATAATTGAGAGCTCACTGGGCACGTGGCCAAAGCTCTGAGCTAGAAAAATCAAATAATTTATGGATTTTTCTCCTTTTTCAGGCTACTTGAACCACCCACTGGTGCAAGGCCTGGAGGTTACAGGTTGTCATAAAGTTGAATGTGAGATTATTTTAAAGAAGTCTCATTGAGTTAGCTTAGATTCACAGAAGACTGAGGTATATTCATTTACCCCAGCTAAGCTCATCTTTTTACAGCGCTTTCTCAGCTCACCTTTTTTATTCTGCTTTCAAATCTTTGTCCATCTGAACCATCCAGCTGCAGAGGACTTGCAAAAGAGCCACTCAATGAGTTGGATTTTGAACAAGAAGCCTCCAAACTTGGTAGGGGTCAAGGATGCTCTCTCAGGGTGTTGGCTACGTCTGCTCCTTGCTTCCTGAAACGTTTCTTCAGCTGCAGCCTGTTCTCTGGCTTCCAAGGTGCTTGCCAGAAGAAAACCTGCCAGCTTGTCCTAAGATGCTGAAGAATGCCTGTGCCAGTGTTTATTTCACTGTGTGCCTGAAGGAGGAAGATCTGTCTGATGGTGACTGTGCTCCTCAGGCACTGGAGCCTTGCACCTGCCTTGCTCCAGCGCTCTCTCAGCCAGGAGCTGGTTCTGCCTGGGGTGCTGGGGGATACCGAGGTCACCCCAACCCTTACACTGCTGCCATTGGTGCAAGGAGGAGCAGAGGGTGGGAGCTGTGTGCTGACCTGCAGAGGGAACTCGTGGATGTTCTCGCTCCATGCACTTGCTCTGCCATAAGTGTGGGTTCAGGGCTTTTTTTAGCACGGCACCGTTCTTGGGCATGTGCCTGTCAGCAGAATCCTAGTTTGTTCCCTTTCAATCCTCCTGATTATTTTTCAGGAGGTTATTAAAAAAAAATCTGAAAGGAAAACACACCTGCTAGGTGAAGACAGATTATTCAAGTGTCAGGAGAAAACCTCCTCCATATGCACTGTAATAAAAGCAAAGACTCTTAAAATAGAGTTCCGTGGCTTGCATAATAATTGGAACACAATTTTCTGTGGAGACAGCATCAGTGTAACTAAGGAAACTTTCCTGTCTGATGGTGGAGGATGAGGAAATGGTGTATCAAAGTGCTTCAATCACTGCTTTAAAACTATAATCTGTGTCAGTCAGATTGAGAACACATTATGTGTTCTTTCGCACCATCTGCCCAACAATCACTTGAACTTAGTCTGCAAGTGATGGAAAAGCAGCCCTCAGTAACTTGAGAATATGACATTTATCACATTTAATACCTACTGAAGAAAATGTCTGTTAATAAAAGGGTGCACAAAAATAATAATGGAGAATTTCTTTGGGTTTCTGTCTTCATTTTTGTATAAAAGTGGAGATGAAATGCTACCATCTTGCTTGTCAATGTGTAATTGTCTTTCAATGGTTGGCTGCTAAGTAGTAATTTTTTTCCATTTACTGGTTTCAAAGGCAAAATCTTTTGATAAGACTTTGCCAGGCTGGAGGAGATGAAACTGTTTCACTGTCTTTAATTGCAGATGTATCTTGGATGCATCCTGTGCTTTGTGAACCTCTCCTGTCCCATCACCTCTGCCCTCTCCTACCCCCAGGGGCTTTTGTTGCAGTTCCCCACGTGAAGGAATTGTGTGCTGCCCCATGATGAGTGTGCACAGACCTTGGCCATTGCCACATCCTAATGCCAAACCCCAAATAATTCAGAGTGTGAGGGAGCAGCCTGTGGTGGTTTTCATCTGCCAGCTGTGGCTGCCTTGCCAGGAGTTCAGCTTGCCTGGAACCTTCCTTGTGAAGCTGTAGCACAACACAGAGATGGTTCTTGTGGCTGGAAGCCTTTGGGAAAGCAGGGACATGTCCTGGCTCGTGCCTTTCCAAAGGCTGTGTGGTGACATTGTGTGGTGACATCCTCTGTGTGACAAAAGGCAGATGTGTGCATTGCTCTGGACTCTGAATGCCAGTCAGGAATCAAGGGAGGCATTGACATTGGATATTTGTTAATGCCATCCTGTGCTTATCTGAGTGGTTGGTTGGTTTGGTTTTTGGGGTTTCTTTTTTCCCATTTTATTTCAGAGGATAAATTCCAAATATTTTCTGTAAGCTGGTTTTCCTTTGGAGGCTCAGAGGGGAAACTGAATCTTGGTGGCTGCTATCAGATCCCCTTACATGCATAAACACCAAATAACATTCTAGAGGGCAGAGAAGTTGTTCTGCTTTATCCCATTATTGTCTGCAAGGAAGATGTCTCAAAGACTTTTTGGATTAACAATTACAGAAGAGAAATTATTTTTTTCCCCCTAAAATCTTAATCTTAAAATCCTAACCAGTCAAATCCTGAGATTACTCTAATGAGACTGTGGACAGATGTTCCATGTGGTGATCAGTGCATTTATAAATCCCCCACCAAGACCAGCAGAGTGCAAGTCCCAGAAGCCTGTCCCTGAGCACACTGATGTTAACTGGAGCCACTGAGGTCTTCCTCTGCACAATGGCATTTTGTCTTTGAGAAAAGTCTCTCTGCAATTTCTGCTTGTGTTACAGGTCATCTCCATATCACAGTGACTTCACAATACTGAAAAAAAAAACAGTATTTTTTTTTCTTGTCTTGTAAACCTGACATTCTTCTCTGCCTTTTTTGCCTGTGATGCCTGTCAAAAATGAACTGTAAAGGAAGGGATGGGGGGAGTATTAAATATTGAGAGAAATCTAACTTGAGTGAAATCTAATCTGAGTGACATGTTCATCTTCCTATTTCTTTTAAATAAGGAGGGTAAAGGCTCTCTTGCAAGTGAAGAGAAGTGAGTAAAGCTGTGCTGGTTTGTCAGCCAGGGTCAGTCCTTGCTGAGTGTCTGAAGCTGGTTCAGAAGAGCTGGATATTCTGGATCCTTTGGCCCTGTTTGGCAGCGTGGCTGCTCAAAGGACAGGTATTCTCTGGGGCAGACAAAGGTAAAAATGACTGAATTGTTGCCTGAATGTGTAGAATACCAAATTCAATAAGAGACAGGAGCAGCTCCTTTTCATTTTGCACCTTAAACTTCTGAAGTTCTGTAAGTTCTCATTTTTGCACTTGAGGGGGAGTAATAGCTGTGGAAGGTGTAAGCTCATGTCACAAAAGGAAGATGGAAATCGTGACTCTCTTACCTTTTTATGTACAATCTGTGACGTGAAAGGCTTGCTCTGAAACTATAATTGGTTCTTGGTGTTTCTGAGCAACAATATTTAACAATATTGCAGTTCTCCAACTAGCAGACAATCTTACTGGTCTGCAGTCAGAAAACTTTCTGGTTCCAGCTGTAGCTAGGAGAGAAAAGCAGCAGTGTTTCCATCCAGTGCTCGTGGATCTCATGTTTACACGTGGTTAGTGGAACCTGCCCCCTGGGAAAGATAAACCTTCACCTTTTTGCTCTGTTCATAACCCCTGAGGACAAACCTGTCCTCAGTAGTGCTTCTCCAGCTCAGTGACTGCACAACTCACTTCTTCATGCTTGAGTTTCTGTTTCTTTAACTGATGCAAGAAAATTTACTGTCCATTAAGTTTCTTTATGAATGAGCTCTGCTTCCTTCAAAGGAAAATGTGTAAATATACACCCCCTAATTTACAGTTTTGCCAAATGTTTCGTGTTCCAGCCCAGCCAGCTTTGGGCAGTTAATGGAATTGTTGGTCTCTGATGCAGATTCTTTCCAAGAAAGCAGTCCAGTGAAATGCAAAGGCAAAGCCCAGCAGCACTGATGCATGAATTAGTGGTGTTAGGCCTCCTTTAGCCTCCATCTGTGCTCTCTCCCAGCTCTGCTAGATATTTATTTAGCAGGAAGGGGGAAAAACAAATAAATCAGCTTTTGGCAATGGCATCTAGCAAGGTTTCAGTCAGGGTTCTGGATTTCTGCTGCCAGTGACTGAGGTTACGATGTGACATCTGTGGCAAACTCAGTGCTTCTCCCACCTTAGGAATTAAAAGAGAGATCATTGTGGTTGCAGGGTTTGAGAGGTTTTCCCTGGTTTTGTTATTATCTTCACTTGGCATAGTGTTTTATTACAGCTAGGTTTAATCTGATTTAGCTGCCTAATGAACTCGTTAAAACTTGTAAAACATTGCAGGAATTCTTAATGGTGATGGTGTGGAAAGTGGGCAATGGGAATGAGAGAAAGGAGAAATTTAAGGGGAAATTCCCCCTTTTGAAGGACAGCTAAAAACAGAATCTCTAAGCACAATTTATTTTTTATTTTTGGCAATTCTGAAACTTTAGAATTTTGGTGTCAGAACTCTCTTTTCTATAAAAATTACCTAACATTTAATAACACTACTGTAGCATATATTAATCTGGGCTATCATTTCTATAACAAGTAGAATACAAAGATTTATTTCTGCAGGAAATAGTCACATTTGTGGTCTCCTATATACATGAGACTATAAAGCCTTCTATGGAAGGTAACAGAAACCTTTGTTTTCATCTTCTATTTTCGTTAGAAATGTCACAGGTTGTACTTAATGTTAACATTAGAACTAAAAAAAGTAAAATCAAGAAGAAAAGGAAAATACAAGATGTGTTCAATTTGGCCATGTTCTCCAACAGGGTGAGAACTTTTTATCTGACCTGGTATGAAAGAGTCTCTCCTTCTGGTTCATGAAGATGGGTATGAATTATGTGATGTCTCATGTCTTGATTTAGGTATTTATTAAATCTGGCTTAAAGGTTGAAAGTAAATGTTTCAGTTCTTTTCTAAAAGCCTTCTTTTTTCTGAGCCACAGGAAAATGTGGGAGTTTTTCCCCTTTCTGACCATGTTGCTTAGTTTTATTTTTGAAAGCATGACAGATTTATTACGGCTTCAAAAAGTCTCGTTAATATCCTGCAGGGTTGTGAACAGACCCTTGGATTTTCTTTTTTCTAAATTAGTCCACAGATTCTTTTTTTTTACTGGAAGCAAGTAGGTTTTTTGACTTTTTGTTTCACTCTAAGAATGTCAAGAATTTAGAGGTAACACAGCATTAGAAGTGCCACATCATTAGAATGAATTCTAAGTTACAACAGTAATCAAATAATATGTTGGTTTTTTTCTTTAAATAAAAATGATTTTTTCCACAGGAAAAAAAGCCTTTCTGTGCAACAGCTTGGAGGGGAGGGGGAACATACTTAGTTTTTAGACAAAGGCTTTAAAGTCAGATTAGAGACTGATGCTTTTCATCTTTGTTGGAAGGAAAGAAATTAATATTTCTCAACAGGTTATTAGTTCTATTTGTGCTGCTGTTGCCCAAAGGTAATGGTTTTTAAGGAAATAATTACATTATTTTATTCACATTTGTGTCTCTACATTTTTTTAAAAAGCATGATTTGTATAAATAGGTATCTTCTTTATGGTAGACATTAATTAGTTTGAACATTTTCTGCTCCCTATTGTACAAATATTCCCTAGGCTTTGACCAGCAATTGATGTTTTGTCTCTGTGGCAGTGCTGGAGGTGAAATGTGGATCTGTGAGCCAGTGGAAGCTGTTTGCTGCACATACCCTCAGTGCAGAAAGAAAGAATCTTTCTTGCTGCTGGATTGGTGTGTGCTGCCTCATTTAAAGAGAGGAAAATAATGAAGAGTTGTAGATTGCAGAGCTGTTCCTGGGCTCTTTTACCAGACACAGTGAAGTGGAAAACGTGCTCTAATGAAGGAAGCTTTACTTTTACTCCTTCTTTTGTGTTTGTCACAGCCATTAATTTAGTTTGCTTTAAGAAAATAAGAAAAACAACAAATGCCCCCCCCTACCCCACCCCCCCAACCGGGGAAAGTTATTTCCTATAACTCTCAATAACAAAAAATAACAAAGAAGGAAAAAAAATGATAAAAATGAGTCCTGGAGGACTGGCTCACTTTTTGGAACAATTTTCTTAGGGGCTTGGTATTTATTTTGCCCTTGAAGGATTAAGGACATTGAACTTTTCTGTTCAGGCCTTGTAAAAAGGACCTTGCAATGGAATTTTCAAGACCGTACATGATACCAGTTTGACTTTTCTGAAATATAGAGAAGAAATCTAAGTTGCTGGGACAGTATGAGAATCATTGCCTGTTTCACAAGTTCTTCTGTTTGCCACAAACTGGCCACAAGACGTGTTCCCAAACAGATGTGCTATTTCAAATCACCAAACTCACCTTATTGCTGTGTGCTGAGTGCTTCCAATGCCATTTGATTATCAGGATGTGTCAGAGTGCACTAGAAGCATGAAAGCTGCTACTGATAGAACAGTAAATGATGAGCTTGTTCAGAGCTGGGAGGGCAAACAGGAGCTCCTGGTTAATGAAAATCCCAGTGGAAATAACTCCCAAATTACACCTACCTGTTTTTCCTATAATCAAAACTTGCAGCTGGAGTTAGTATGGCTCTTAGAGCCAGCAGAGTGTTCTGCAGCCTGGCACCACGCAGTCCTGCAGATATTTCACAGAACTGTTATTTGACTGATGAGTCACCCTCAGAACACAGCACTGTAATGAAATAATGCTTGGCATGGGATAGATAGATCTAAGTTAAAACTGGTGGAAATTGCTTGAGCTGGGGGAAGAATTACATTGAAACGTGTTTGGGGATCTTTTCTTTCCCCCAGTCTTTTACAGCAAGAGGCAAAGTAAATGAATATTACCAGGAAACAAACATCAGGTTAGGTGTTGCTCTTTAATCCTACCAATGGTCCTTCCTTCCCCTTAGAGCAAGAACCAAAGCATGGAGTTGTATCTTGTGCCACAGGTGAATATTTAATACAAAATGTATATTTTTTATTGTGCCTTGCTTTTCCCTTTTGCTTACAGGCTGTTTTCCTATCTTTTCCCAAAAACCTCCACCTGCAATCTACCTTTTACTCTTCCAATTTCACTGCAAGAGGTTACAGTGTTGTTTTTATGGGTTGCTTACCAAGGGAGTATGTGAATCCTGGTTCTGCGTCATTGTTTCCTGAGAGACTTCTGCTGAGAAGTCCAGATGCAGGGGGAGGACCTGCTGAAAACTGACATCAGTTCTCAGAGTTAAATACTTTGTTTCTGAAATATTTGCAGCAGAACCTTTCTAATGCCCTGGTGAAAGGAAAAACAGGAGCTTGTTGAGGTGGGCCCTGCAGGGGAAAGCGTGAGGTTGCTGTAAATAACACAAACAAAAATAATGAGCCTTGGGCAGAATTTCTGTTGCTAAAATAACTGTATTATTTACAATCTACAGAGAAACAGTGTCTGCTGCGATTTCCACTCTTCACAGCCTATATTGCATGTTTTGATGAGCAGCTAGGTAGAAGCAGCCTGTGTGTGCTGGTCAGTGGGATGTGTTTAGCACGGCGCTGTCCGGAGGTGTCAGACTGCTGCAGGTGTTCCTCAGCTCCGCTGCTCTGCTGATGGCTGAAGGTTTCAGCTCTTTAGTCCAAAAGCTTCTGGCAAGAGGCCAGTGGAATGTAATCCTATAGAGGAAATTCTCTAACAAAACCAAGGCCATAAAACCGGGTAGGTGAACATGTGCAGCTGAGATCTTTGAGGGAGGAAGAGGCGCGGTACAATTTAAACAGATTGCGCCTTGCCCTTAAACCCACGTGGTCCTGTGATGTTTTTGAACTGTGTAGGTTCAGAGGGGTAAATGAACTTCTGAATATCTTTTATTGATGACATTTCCATAGTAAAGCCGCCCTGCAATTGACTTTATAATTTAAACATGTGGTGTTTAGTATTTCAATAGCAGCAAGAATTCCAAAAGTTTTCTTGAGCTCACACATTCTGTTCCAGACTCCAGGACCCAGTCATGTTTTTAAGGAAGTTTTCTGTGGGACAGAAGAGTCTGTTCCAGCAATTATAAAGCAAATAGCATAAAGAACAGGAAGGTAAACTGGAACACCAACATAGGGAAATTCAGCTGCTTGTTTCTTTAGATGATCTTGAAGAATTGCTGCCTGGTGCTTATCGTTCTGTGAGTGAACATGCTGTGTGCTGAACCTGGAGAGGCAAATAGAAATTCATGCCCTTCCCTGTCTTGAGCTGTATAAAAGTAGGTAATTTTATAAAAAATAAGTATTTTTCTTCTTGTGCAGACTACTTGAGACCAAAAAAGGAACAATTTGGTATTTTTCTGGCATCCAGTGTTGAAATTAGCAATGAACAAACCATTAGCAATAATGACCATGTGAGTCCCGTTTATTCTTGGACTTGGCCAGAAAAGACAATACAAGGAAGGGTGAAACCACTTCAGCACATGAAAAAAAAAAGTTCTCCCTTGCAGTCCTCCTGTCAAAGAAAGCCTTGGCATTTCTGTAATCCTGTCCTGTGATTGTCAGAGTGAAAGCTGTGGGTTAGTGAACCGCTGGGAGCCTGTTACAAAATGCATTTTGTAGCATTTCTTTGGCCTAGAGAAGGTGTGGATGGTGTGTGTTTGTGTGGTGCTGATAAAAATTCAGGCTGTAAATTAAGCTGTAAATAATGTTACAGCTGGAGGCCTGGACCTGGCTGTATGTGAATCTTCCAAATTATGTAACAGCATCTCCTTCTTTAATGCTTGATTGGTTCTGCTGAACACCATAAAGGCAGTGCAGCCCATGTTAAAAAATGGAAGGATTATGGGAGTTTGACAGCAGCAGAGTATGTGCATGTGACTCCCATGTGCACCACAGGGAATATTGTTCTTTAGTCAGGAAGGGGTTTGGTTGGAACTGTATGGGAGATTTTAAAAACTTCTAATATTTTAAATTTTTATTTTTTGGTGATTACAATACTTTTGTTAAAAATTAACTCAGTAAGTTGTTTGAAGCTTATGCTTGGAAATGTTCTCCTCAGAAATTCTAAAATCTGTAGTTCTACTGAACTCAAGGCATTCCTAGAAATTTGTGAATCCTGTATGGGGTGACCTCTACTTGCTGGTACCTTACTGGTTGTTGAAAAAACTCTTGGCTCTTGTCCAGGGTTTCCTCTGAGGGCTTCCTTTTCTATTCCTGTGATGACTTCTGTAAGCATTTCTCGTGACTTTCTGAACAAGAGGAAAGTTTTGGAAGCAGAAGTGATGTGTTGCTGCATGAGTGCTGGTGAGGAGCTCCACAGCCCGGCTGTCGCTGCCACACGAGCTCAGCCTGTGCTCTGGCCATGGGCTGGGGACAGTTCCAGCCGCCATGCTGGCCCCAGGGGCTGTGGGGTCACAAAATCCCCTTCCACTGGCTTGGAAGAGCCCTCTGAGCTCAGAGTCCAGCCTGGGACCCATCCCCAGCACCTGGAGCAGAGCACTGAGCATCTCGCCCAGGCTTTCCTTGAACACCTCTCCCCCTGACACAGGTAGCTTGTTCCAGAACCCCATCACCCTTTCTGGGGAAAAGAATTCCTATTGTCCAACCAAAACCTGTCCTGGCACACCTTAAACCCCCTTAGTTGTGCATCTGCTCTCCCTTGTCCCTGCCCAGCTGGCAGAAGTCTGGCGCTGACGTGCTGGCAGCAGAACAGGCTGTGAGGCTGTGACCATGAGTGCTGCTCAGCTTCCAGGACACTTGGAGGGGCTCCTCTCCTGATTCTTTCTATCTGCCCACTAAAGAAGAAAGCAGCAGCTCAGGAAAGACCTGCTGGTTCATGTCACAGACAGCTGGCATGAGAGCAAAGGTGAAGAAATAGAGGGGGGAAAAGGCTGAGGCTGGAAAGTGGAGGATGATTTATTCTGGAAGAGCTTTTCAGGAAGCACAGCCCGCCCTTTGGAGAAGCTCTCGGAGCAGCACGTGCAAGGCACTTCTAGCATGGGGCTGCTGTGGCAGCAGGACAATCTCCAGGCCCCCTCCAGTCCGAGAGCCCTCAAAGCAGAGAGAATGGAACTCCACAGTAACAGGAATTGGGTCTGAACGCCACGATGTGACCCGGGCATAGAGAACAATTGCAGAGAGAGAATGAGCACAGGCAGTCAGCTGACACACTTCTGAAGAAATCTTTCAGGCAAGCAATGCACACTTAGACACAGCTCCACATTCTGTATCCCCTTGAGAGAAATTATTGACACAGGGGTGCAACAAGCAGAGTACAAGAGATCCCAGTGATGCTGGGATCTGGAGCTGGGATGTGGAGAGCAGTAGCTTTGGGCCAGGATCTTGGGATGGTGCTCAGTGAAGTGTGGCCCTGTTGAGGCTGCCCAGCAGCAGCCAGAACACGGGGCTGTTCCCAACACCCATCCAGCAGCAGCCAGAACACGGGGCTGTTCCCAACACCCATCCAGCAGCCAGAACACGGGGCTGTTCCCAACCCCCATCCAGCAGCAGCCAGAACACGGGGCTGTTCCCAACACCCATCCAGCAGCAGCCAGAACACGGGGCTGTTCCCAACACCCATCCAGCAGCCAGAACACGGGGCTGTTCCCAACACCCATCCAGCAGCAGCCAGAACACGGGGCTGTTCCCAACACCCATCCAGCAGCCAGAACACGGGGCTGTTCCCAACACCCATCCAGCAGCCAGAACACGGGGCTGTTCCCAACACCCATCCAGGAGCAGCCAGAACACGGGGCTGTTCCCAACACCCATCCAGCAGCCAGAACACGGGGCTGTTCCCAACACCCATCCAGCAGCAGCCAGAACATGGGGCTGTTCCCAACACCCAGCCAGCAGCCAGAACACGGGGCTGTTCCCAACACCTGTCCAGCTGCCAGTGCAGGGCTGGGAACTTGGGGAGGGCTGGGGGCTTTACCTCAGCCAGACCCAGAAGGAGGGCTTAGACAAATCTGAACTGTCAGCTTTGCAAACCATTCCCTCTGCAGCTCATCACGGCAGCTCTGCAGCAGGGCACAGGTGTTTGGTGGAGCAGGGTGGTATAAATAAACCCTTCCCTTTCCTCTCAGACTGTGAGACCTGTTATAACACCAAGCTGGGCTGAAAGCTTTCTTGCTCTGGAGTCAGTTTTGTTTAAAAATGGCACAAGGGCTTTCTTTTGTGTTTCAGGTTGTGGTTTTTATGCAGTGAACAGATCAGAGAAAAGATAATTTCTTGAGGTCACCAAATCCTTTAAAAACCAAAGCAGAAGACCTTTCCATCTATCTAAGAAAGAGAATTTATTACTAATGTACTCCAGGTATTTTAAGATGAATTGTTTGTTTGCTCAAGCTGTGGCTGCAGTGTCTGATGAAAGAAGGTGTCACACAGAAAATTGTTCCAGCAAAATGTAGAAACTCATGCTTCAGCTAAATTACATATTTGGATGTAAATCTGACACAAAAGCATGAACGGAGGCATTTGTGCATTTACTCTAACCACTGGCTGAAGGACAGCTGGCCAATCTCATCTTTAAAATGATTTGGATAATGTTGATTGGGAAATGGAAGAGTTAACCCAGTTGATTTCACCAGCACTGTCCTTCAGTGGTGTCTGTCCTACCTTACATTAAACCAGTAAAGCAGAATCATACGAGTTTTCATAATTTCTGGTGGAACAAGAAACGGAACCTACAGAAGTAATGAATTCTTTCTAATCATCAATTTGAATTAAAAAGGACAATTATTTTTATGTTCTGTTTTCTTTGATCTCTGTTCTAAGTTTAGTCACTTCTGAGGTTCTACCCTTCTAATCCTCAGCAGTGGTTTCATTAACTCTCTTTACTCTGGCATAATGCTCTTGAATGCTTCAGTGTCAATTCCAAGCCTTCAGAAAAGAAAGAATTTGGAAGAAGTAATCACCCCCTGTCCTGCAGGAATGGGAGGAAGAGGAGTAGTGCAGATTTTTAGGCTTCTTTTGAGGAATTTCTGTCTAGAAAACTAATTCTCTAATGAGCAATTTTAGGAAGTCACTTTCCACCGATTTATGGATTTTATTTTTGTTTTTGAGACATCAGAGAATGTGGATAATGATGACAGTTGATGCTGGACTTAATTGGTACTTGGGCTGCAAAGCCTTCCTTAGGAGTTTGTTCTCCATTATGCTTAAGGAGAAGCTCCATTCATGCATTAAAAACTGATTAAGACAGAAAGGACAAAGAATAGGAAGAAATCATCAGTTTCCAAAGAGAAGGCAGTCACGAGCAGGGGAGGTATTGCTGCACTGTTCAGCATACGTAGATGTGATCAGACAAGCATGTAAGCAGTGAGGGTACCACAGCCTCAGTAACTCCTAAAGCCAGCTGCAAAAGGTGGGAGAAGCCATGACCCTGAAGGACAAGCTGCTGAAACAGCAAAACTACAGAACTTAATTGCAGTGTGGAGTTCCTGTCGTGTGAGAAGGGGCTGCATGTGTGACACTCACATGGGCCAAGAGCCTTCTGAGGAGGGGCTCTGTGACAGACCTGCACAATACGTTTGTGTTTCTGTGGAGGATGAGAAAGCACTGGTTCAGAACCTGGAGAGTTTGTGACTGCTTGCACAGCTAGAAAAAGCAGTCACTTGCAACCACTGACACAGCCTTTAAGCCATTAAATTTGTTGAAGCTTTTCCAGGCAAAGCCTGGCAAGAGGGCTATTCTTGTCCCTCAATATTCAGAGCTAGACAGTACTTGGAAATAGGATATTTGGCTGCCTCAGTTCTTGTTTGATGTAGTACAATGATCTGTATTACTATAGTTAAAGATAGAAAGAAACAGCATTGTGGAATTGTTTGAGAAAGCCAAGATTTCTAGATGTCAGAAATGATTTTGCTTTTATTCTTTTTTTTTTTTTTATTATTATTATTTTGCACCTGAATATAAAAAGATTCAGAGATTGAGTGGGCTGCAATCTCTGGGAATCTGTTTCAAATGTTTCCAAGGTTTAACACCCCAAAATGAAGAGACTTGAAGTTGCTTAGGGACAAGGTTGTCACTGGAGGTGCAGGGTGTAGACATATGACAGCTTTGAGGAGAACAGAACATAATGCTGCTCTGAGAAACTGTAGACATGCCACTCACAAAGGACCATATGCTGCATCTTTTTACTCCTGCTGGTGAATTGCTGGTCACACATGAGTCACTCAAGATGGATTAACTGAGAGTTTTGTGGCAAAAAAATGGTGCAGTGTAATGCTGCCAGAAAAAAAATAAATCATGCCAGCGCATAAAAGTAACAGGGATCAATTACAGTATGAAGTGATTTTTGATGGTTTTGATAGAAAAACATTTTGGAATGACAAATGGACAAGATAAGCCTGGCAAACACTGAGAATGGAAAATGCCATCTGGAAACAGAAGATACAGACATAAATTTTATAGCAGCTGTATCGGGGAGATGGGAAGGCCGTGAATCTGGTGATGGAGAAGACAACACGCACCCGTGTGCACCGAGCTCTTGGAGGTTGCTTTTTAACCTGTGTCTAGCAGATGTTTCCATGTTCTTTGTGGCTCTGCTCTGTCCCTTTGCATGAGATGTTTTCTACCTGTTTCAAGTGCAGTGAGAGCTCAGTCCAGAAGTCAGGATACAGTTCAGTTTTCCCCTTGAAACGGTGTCAGCACTCTGTTGTTTCTGTATCTTCTGTTATGTTAGATTTCTTCCCTTCAGTGCTCTGTGAATGGATTTGAAATGATGGAGCCCATGGCTTGGACAGGTGTGCTCTTGTCAGGGTGAAGGTGTGTCTGGACAGGCAGGTGGTGCCAACCCAGCTGGGGACAGTCCCCAGTGAGGTTCCCAGGGCTCTGTGTTGAGGCTGGTCCTGTTTAACATCTACTGATGGTCTGGGGACGGGCACTGAGGGATCCCTCAGTGGGGAGGACACTAAGCTGGGTGGGAACGTTGATCTGCTGGAGGGAGGAAGGCTCTGCAGAGGGATCTGGGCAGGCTGGAGGGAGGAAGGCTCTGCAGAGGGATCGGGGATGGGCTGAGGCCGATGGTGTGAGGGTCAGCAAGGCCGGGTGCTGTGTCCTGCACTCGGGCCACAGGAGCCCCGTGCTGTGCTGGAGGCTGGGGGAGAGGGGCTGGAGTGGAAAAGGAGCTGGGGCTGGGGGCTGCCAGCAGCTGAAAGTGGCCAAGGAGGCCCATGGCAGCCTGGCCTGTGGCAGCAGCAGCAGGGACAGGGCAGGGACTGTCCCCTGTCCTGGGCACTGCCGAGGCCGCGCCTCGAGTGCCGCGTCCGGCTCTGGGCCCTCGGCTCAGGAGGCCATCGGGGGCTGGAGCGAGTCCAGGGAAGGGCAGCGGAGCTGGGAGGGGCTGGAGGGTGAAAGCCCCGTGAGGAGCAGCTGAGGGAGCTGGGGGTGTTGAGGCTGGAGAAAAGGAGGCTCAGGGGGGACCTTGTCACCCTCTAGAATGGGCTGACAGGAGCGGGGAGCCAGGTGGGGATCGGCCTCTCCTCCCAGACAGTGGCTCAGGATGACAGGACATGATTATCACATCTTTTGTTTGGAAAGGTGATAAAAAAACACAAAGGCATCTCTGCAGTTCCTGCATATGTCTTTTTATGGTTTGATAGAAGTTTAAGGTCAGTTTAAAATTAGTGCTAGTGATGGCTAGGGACAATGGACCCCAAAGATCACTTCCCTGGGGACTGAACACCTGAGCTTTACCTTCAAAACAGAGAAAGCTGTCTCTTTTGAGCAGCTAAAACCCCACTTTTAGATTTTGAACTGTTGGGAAGATCTCATCTGCAGAAGGGGTAATCTCTGCCTGAGATGTACAGGTCTTCATTTGTGTGTGCAGGCTCAGACATCGCAGCTTCCAAAAAGATTACCTTCTCAGAGTAATTCAGGCTTTCCTAAATTTATTTAGTCGTCTCTCTCCACAATGTAAAATGCTGTGTTGCTTAGTGAGTGCCTTTGCAATTTTTTTATCACCTTTCCAAACAAAAGATGGGATAATCATGGGTGAGAGAGAAGAAATAATAGAAGAGAATCTTCTCAGACTAGATAATAATGATTATATCTCCACAAACTAATAGGATTTCAGCTAAGAATCTGAATAGAATGTGATAAAAATAAAGGTTAAAAGTTAAGCTTTTCCACTGATTTCTAACGAGGTGTAAGAAACATGTTCTTATAAAATGGGGTAAGTATTTTTGGTTTTGATGTTTCAAGCACCATCTTACACATAAAAGGTTTTAACCTGTATCAAAATGCAGCAATAAAAATACAGTTCTTAAACATTTCCCTTCCATGAACTGCAATGATAAGTAAGAAATACTAACTGAATTACTTCCAGGTCACTTTACAGCTGCCACTTACCTTGCATTATTTACTAGATTGTGAGGTTAATATTTCCCCAGCACCATTTGAAATGGTGCCCTATTACAGCTGGGGGAAATCCACATTAAAGCCTGGAATACATACGTGTTTTAAGAATGTGAAATAATTTGCGTAGCATGACATAGCACAGCAGTATCAGGACAAGGATAAAATCAAGACACACATTTTAATAACCTGCAGAGTAGATTGTACTGCCTCAAGCTTAAACACCTGAAGCAGAAAACACCACTTTGATTTAAGAGAAAATATTTCATAGACCTTGTGCTCCCCTATAATTTAAATGTTCAAAAATGAAACATTTAAGGGTTTAACCACCTAATTTTCTCCCTGACTATAGAAATACTGCCAGCATCACATTATTCTCCTGTTGTTCCTTTTCCTGTTTTTGTTCCCATTAAATTATTAAAGTGGACTGCTTATGTATTTATGTAATCCGTTGCACAAAGGGGTCTCATCTGGATTGCAATGCTAAACAATAAATCAAAATGACAAAACCAACCAATTTCTACATGGCATACACTTGGATACCTCCAACTTTGTATAAACCCATAAAAGAAGACTTTTAAAGAGACTTGTCTAGAATATTATTACCAGAGGCATGAAAGCAAGCACTTTTTTGTGTGTGTATCAAAGCATCTGGAGGTTTTGCTGTGAAGTCAATTTTAAGAGTAGCTTCAGTAAAATCAAGGCTCAAGTTTGGAGGCAGGAGTGCAGCTTTGGCAGAATGCGGTTATAAATGAAAATGTATTTTAAACATGATCAGAGAGCTGATGGGAACACAAGGCTAAAGAATTAATAGTTACTGTAGGTTAATTAATATTATAATTAATGTTATAAGCAACCTATTAAGGCTGTGAGACACATTATGTGTATTTTTCCAAATGCTTGTGTCACTTCTGGATGTGCTTACAGTCATTAGTAACAACTGCTGTTCATATTTGTTTATAAAAGCACTTTGTGCTCAGTATTTGATACATTTCTATGGAAATTATGACTGATTAATGCTTGTTATTCATCCCTTAGCTGGACTGATTTCAGATAAGTTGTGCTGTAAATTGAGAAGTCCCAGGCCAAGTCCTGGATTCTGCCTAAATTGCTGAAGAATTCGTATTTTGTGACTGCAGGCAGGGTTTAGAAAGATTAAAGGAAGTCTAGGTAAGTCTATTATTAAAGGCTCCAGCCACAGCATTTCCTGCTCTCGGTTTTACCAGAAGCAAAGCTGTAACACTGAAGTGTCACACAAAGATAGGAAATAGGGAAATAAATGATGGTGTAGACAAACATTCATTGCAGACCAAGTGGATTAACTGGCTTACAGGTGGAACTGTTCTAATGTATTCTGTCACTGTTCTGTCTTTTACAAAGCTTGACCTTGTTCACTGACAGCTCTGTCCAGCAAACTTCCCTGTATCATGGAAAATATTTAGTCTTAAAATGTAAATATTGTTTTCACATTCAAATGCCTTGTGTTATATGTTTTCATTTCCAAGGGAGTTCTCTTGGGCTCACCTCTTCTAGAGTTACCACAGGGGAAGTATTTTAAACTGGCCAAAATTTCAGTTAGTTTTCAGAGAGAAGACGGAGGGGGCAGTTTGTTTTTCCAGCTTTGCTGGCAGAGCTGACTGCAGCTTCTGTTGCTGCTGGTTTGTATGTGTCTGAGTACTTGTCATTTTTACTGTTTCTATGGAGCACCAGCTGATGGAAAGGAAGAAGTCATTCTGCCTTTTGGCAGGTCAGTTCCCTGCCTTCTCTCTTGAATACTGGGTCTTGCTCACAATTAATTTAAAAATAACAACCCCAAGACCTAGGACAAATCAGCTGCTTTTACTTCTCTTAAGCTGTTGCAGTGTACCCTGGAGCTGTTGAAGGGTTTGAACACTCACATATTTATGCTTCAGAGTAGTAAGTGCCGGTACCCTGCTGGGCTTTCTGCACGCTGGCAAACCCTGGTGGCACAGTCAGCTCCGGAGCGTGACTACAGAGTGCAGTCCATCCACAACGTTTGATGTTCTTGCTTTCATTGGATAAGTATTTAAAATAATTTTAGAATGTTAATTAACACGTGCCTCATTGTTTCTAATACTGGATATGCTGGTGACGTCTTTGTCTCGAGACTATCAAAAGAAAATGATCTCATATAGTACAAAAGTCCCTATTTAATAGGAATGGAAAAGATTCATCATGTGCCTTTCTCTCAAATCAGCGAGATTTCATATTGAGGGGAATTTGCCTTTTTAACGCGTTTTCAAAAGGAATGTAAAATGTGAGGTGAAGGGAGGAGAGCAGCACGGCTATGCCGAACTAATGGTGAGTTACCGATCCCTGACACCGAAACTAATTCGGGATGCTCCGGGACGGAACGTGTTCCTGCGGGGTGGGGGAGCGATGACCAGGTGGATCCGGGGCTCTCCGGGGTGGCTGCGAGCAGGCACCCGGTGCTGCCGGTCCCGCCCGGGGCTCAGAGCCAAGCCGAGAGCTCCGGGCACACCTCGGGCACACGGGCAGAGCCTCCGCAGGCTGGGCTGCCTGGCAGCCGGCCACGGCCCCGGGCACCCACCGGGACACGCACGGAGGGAGGCGGGCAGGGAGGGAAACAGGCAGGGAGACAGACAGGCAGGGAAGCAGGGAGGCAGAGAGGGAAACAGGCAAGCAGGGAAGCAGGGAGGGAAGCAGGCAGGGAGTGAAGCAGGCAGGCAGGGAAGCAGGGAGGGAAGCAGGCAGGCAGAGAGGGAGGGCGGCTGGGCTCGGAGCAGGTGTGTCCCGCCGCATCCCCGCCCCGCCTGCGCCGCTGCCATTGGAGCCGGGGCCCGTCAGTCCGGGCTGGCTCCGCTCCCCGGCGCTGCTCGGCCCGGGTCGGCCGCGATGGCCAGCGGCACTGGCAGTGGGAGCGGGGCCGGGGAGCGGGGATGGTGATGGTGATGATGGGGATGGTGATGATGGGGATGATGGCCATGGCCGGGCCGGGGGGAGGCTCCTGAGCCCCGCTGCCTGCTGGCCGCGCTGCTCCCCGTGCCCTCCCCGCCCCCGCCGCTCCCTCTCGGTAGGCGGCGAGTCCTTTTTATTCCCTGGACCGGAGAACTTTTTGCGTGGAAATTTCCTGACTTCGGAGCGCTCTCCGTGTCGGGGAAAGAGGGGAAAGGATTTCTTGTCGTCGCGGCTTATTTTTCTTTTCTGGATCGCAGGATTTTTGGAGCTATATGGAGGGATCGCAGGATGGTGTGCACCAGGAAAACCAAAACTTTAGTGTCCACTTGCGTGATTTTGAGTGGAATGACTAACATCGTCTGCCTGCTGTACGTGGGCTGGGTCACCAACTACATTGCCAGTGTTTATGTGAAAGTGCAGGAGCCGATCTCAGAAAAAAAGTTAGAGGAAGACAAAGGGGACACTTTAAGGATTATAGAAAGGCTGGACCATTTGGAAAATGTCATCAAGCAGCACATCCAAGGTACCACCTCGTCCCCGCTTGCTCGCCCTGCTCTCCCCTCTCCGCCCGCCGTGCTCGGCTCCATCCCCTCCGCCGAGTGTCGGCTGCGAGTGTCGCGTCTGTCGCGATCGGCGGAGCCACCGGCAGCCCGGGGGAGCCGGGCAGCCCTCCCGGAGCCCTCCCGGAGCCCTCCCGGAGCTGGAAGGAGCCCCAGCTCCCGCCTGCCTGTGCCTTCCCCGGGCAGGGTCCCGCTCCCCATCCTGCATCTTGCTGCTTTCGTCTTTTTTATTGTTATTTTCTTTCCTGTTTCTGTTTGTTGTTTTTTTTTCAAAGCCGTCTGCTGCTAGTGGAATTCTTGTTGTCCCCCTTTAATCCCGGCTCCGCTAATCCGCGCTGAGTCTCTGCGTGCCTTGGGATGATGAAGGTTTTCCCCCGGTGCCGCTGGAGTGCCGGGAGTTGGAATCCCTCTGGGGTTGTAACTGGGGCACTCTCCCTTTGTGTGATGCCTTTTTATGGGTGCCCTGGGAGTGGTGAGGCACCGGGAGAGAATGTAGTTATTTCCTGTGAGTTTGAGATTTCACGTGACTTTTGCTTTACCAGGGGATCTTTATGGTATTCCTTTATATTTTCATCATCTGCGTGGCGTCACAGCGTCACTCTCTCAGCCTGCCAAGTGAGTTGGATGGTAAAGGAGGCTTGGGGGTAGGTGAGAACCTGTACAAAATCTAGAGGAACCATCTTCCTCTATTTCTGCATAACCTCCACTGAATGGCCAAACCCCAGTTCTGGTCTCTGCTAAACCTGGAAAAGGAGAATACACCATGTGGTGAAGGATTCCTGTCAGCAGTGCAGCAAATCCCACTCACTTCCAGGCAGCTTTGACTGCTCTGGGAATACGAAGCAAATGGAGCGAGCGGGGTGGGAAATCCCTGGCCTTCCCCGCTTGTCAGTGCGCAGAACTTTGTGGTGCTGTTAAAGCCCAGCTGCTTTGCTTTGCCTTGTGCTAATAGCTCTCTAAACATGGCATGTCATCATTCATTTTGTGTCTGCACTCATTTCTCAGACAGTCTTGTCGTCTTGCTCAAAGGAGTAAAATGCTGCTGCTTACAATTTTTTCCCACCTTTCTTCCCTGGAGAGTGGGTCATAGCAGCTTCTTCAAGTTTTAAGTTTTATCATGCAGCCCTTAAGTTTTTCTTGATTCCCGAAATGGATTTTTAAAAGGAAATGTATTCTTGTCTGTGTGCCAGTGGAGTGCACTGTGGAAGCATACATGAAGGCAGGGATTTTCACTAAGTTAATTGACTTCCCTGATGAGGCTGGAGCATAACTCCTTCAGGTTTGTTGGTGTCAAACTCAAATAGTGTTTATTTTCAAGGAAACAAAACTGTTTTCAAGGAAACTAACAACTGTTTTCAAGGAAACAAAACTGTTTTCAAGGAAACTAACCATATTGGTGCCTTTGGTCACTAGTTCTTAGAGCAGCACAGAAAATGTGCACCTAAATCAGGGGACAGTGTAGCATGGGTTAGAACATAAGTTTTTGGGTTTTTTTTGGTGACTATCCATAAGCCATAGACTAGATTTTCTTTTCCTCAAATAATGCTTCTTTTAAAGTTGAAGAGGGTCTTTCAGAATTAACTAAGTGAACAGTTTGGTGATAAGTACTGAAATATTAGGGGGGTTAAAAAAAGCTTTACAAGCTTCTCCTGCCTTATTGAAACTACTTTGTGTTTAAGAGAAATAAATGAGTAAAATAAAAATCACAGGTCTTTAGCTCAAAGTGGGTTTTCCGTACTTTTATTTGCCAAATAATTATAACTGGGGTTCTCACAGGAACTCCTGTGGCAAATACTGCAGAATAGGGTGTTAATTTAATCAGATTTTGCTTAGAACTGCAAGATGCTGTGAATTCTGGCTCATGGTGCAAAACTCACTGAAGTTATTGAAGGAAATATCCCAAGCTTGGCTGGGTTTGATTTGAAGGTTAGCTTTAAGAAATTCTGTGTTTGAGAGTTGTTGCCAGAAATTGAGTAAACCAGCTGCTGCAATGGTTCTAGACATGGTTACAAGGCTTATCTGTAGTTTGCTACTAAGCTTTTCCTTGGATCACTTCTTTTTTGTGTTGGAGAGAGGTCTCGGTAGCTCAGATGTTCTGCAGTGCTGAGCAGGCATGAAATTAGCACGGGTAATAGAAGTACATTCCATAGGATACCCTGCAAATGCCAGAGAGCTTTAGCTGCTGCATTTCACACACAGGGTTGTGCTAATATTTCATTTTAATTTGCTTTCTGATTGAATTGTTTGGTTAGATGCCATCTGGGAATTCCTTAAGCATATAAATTGCAATCTTGTAATATTTTATAAAGTGTCCTGGAAATGAGAAGAAATAAAATGTGCCTTCATACAAAGCCCTTTTTAAAGTATGTATTTTTAAAAATCTGTTTTCATGGCAAGAAAAGTGTCAGACTGAAAAGAGATTTCCAGGTAAGAGAGGTTCAGAGGGGATCAAGGCTGGTCCGTGTTGTGTTTGGGAAGAAGTGTATGGACAGGGAAATCCAGGCCACAGAGAGAATCTTGTGGAGCTAAAGCTCGATGCTGAAACTTGAGCTGGCTGAAACCTGGGAATCCCGAGTTCCTGGCTTGTGGCCAGACACCGCTCACAGGATGGTTTTGGCTGAGTGACTTTACCTTTTTGCAGGATTTTCTGTGGCAGTGTGGTGGGATTGTGGAGTGAATTACATCCAAAAGCTCCCCCCAGCCCAAATCCCAGCAGCAGGCACGTGCTCCGTGCTAGCAGGCAGCCCACCGAGAGAAACTCCTGGTTCCCACCTCTGCTGGAGTTTGCAGACAGGATGGTGTCTCCCTGGAGGTTAATTGTGTGTCTGTGTTTATGTGGATGACAGAAACTGAGGAGAGGACCAGATGGGTAGCTTGATGCTAAATGCAGCCCTTTCCACGCCTGGCAGAGGTGTGTGGCGCATGCCCTGTGTGGTAGCACTGAGCTTTATTCCCAGAAAGTGTGCTTTACAGGGCTGAGGTTAACAGGTGTTAAATGGGATAAAAAAGCCGTGTTCTGTTGAGTTCCCAAACACCAAACTGGCTCAAAAACCCCAAACACTCTCACATTATTAAAATCAATATGAGAGTGCTTCAGAGAGATCACAACATATCCTTCATCTTAATAATGCATCATGCATTGGCTCTGACACCAAAACCTTGAACTGAGTTGTATGTGCAGTTGGAAGATCAAGGGAATGGACAGGCTGCTCTTAGTCTGATCCTGAGTTTGTATCAGCAACAAAGTGAAAAACACCAGCCAAAAGGGAGAAATGTGTTTTCTGCAGCCTCACTTTAGGCCTTCATAGTTCATGGTTTAATTTTCCTTGCAAAGCTAAGCTGTGATTAAAGCCACATCACTCAAAACACTGCTGCACATCATCCTGTCTTACTCCACAATGTCATTTTCCAGCCTTCCTAGTTTGAACCAGATGATGTTTCTGTTGTGGAATTATCTCAAAAGATTATAGACAGTGAAGGATATGACATGAACTTGCTTCCTTGCCCCCACCCCATCCTTCCTCCCAGCCCCTTGGACCTAAACAGAATTACTGAGCAGTTAAGACAGGCTAGATCTGAATGGGAGTTGTAACACACAGTTCATTTCTGTGAATTAGCTGAATTTTTAGTTAAGGTTGATGGATGGTTACTGAGACATCTGTGTCCTGCTAGGACTTTGCTCCTCCATCCTGGCAAGCTGCTGCATCTGTTCCTGTCAGAGGAATATCAGGACTTGTGTGGACTTGGGGAGAATTGAAAGAGAAGAGTTGTTTACATTATCTTTCATTCTGCTGCTTAGAATGATTTGCTGTGTGGATTTGCTTGAGCTAATATTAGCTATCCCAGAGCTGGATATCTGATCACTCTCTGTGGTCAGCTGGGCGAGGGAGAGGTCCCCAGTGTGTGATTCCCTCAGTCCCTGTGTCAGGCTGAAATTACTTGCTCTCAGAAACTGTGTGTTTTGAGCTTGGGAGCACATTCTTAATTTTAGCCTGGGAAAGATTTGAGTAGGTAAATGTGTTTCTTACCTACCCTTTATTTCTTGATCCCACACACAAAGAGGAATGTTGTGTGTCTTTTGCAGCCTGGCTCACCAACCCTGGCTGGGTTCCATAAAGTCAGCTCACCAGGACTCACACTGCTGCTCCACCATGTCTCTTACTCCTGAGGTACTTTCCTTTTGGGAATAACTCATGGCCAAATCCCCCCAGCTTGTTTCCCTCAAGCCCAAAAGCAATTAGGCATGTTTCTTTACTCTGCTGAGCAAGGCTTGAGCAGCAGGCAGCAGCCCCAGAGCAGCCAGCTCTCGCTCCAGTGCAGAGGGCTCTGTGTTCCCTGTCTGTACCAGACCTGCTGTCCCAGGGCACCTGGCTGCAAGGGAAGCACTGCTTGCATATGTGAGACAGGCAGCATTAATCCCATTATTTATCCTCTTCAGACTGTGACTTCTCAAGTCATTCTGGATGGCTGCAGATTAATTGGAATTTAACTTTCATGTTCTTCCATGCTTAGGGATGAGCACACTAAAGAAACCTTAATATAGTTACTTCAACTGGAGGACTTCATTTGCTGTAGATTTTCAAGCAGCACTGGAGGTGTAGGTATTTCAAGGACAATCTACTGAAGACTTAATGTTGTTGATTATGTTGACTACACCTTGATAGTATATTATTACTATTCTTAAAATTAACATTTTAGTGCTTTTAATATCTTTATCTCCCTTTTAATTATTTTGTTGCTGGTTCTTCCACTGAGGATTTATGTCACTGGGGTTAGGATGCAGTGGGCAAAACTGAGGAGTGGTAGCTTGGCCTTGTTAAGGTAACAGGGTTTCATTGCTGGATATTCAATGATTCCTTTCACGATTAAAGCTGTTTCCTTCAGAATGAGGTTTCTCTTTTTATTTTGTTGTCCATTCTCCTGATTCTCTCCTGATTGCCATCTAGATTTCTCTGCTTCTTCAGAGAATGGCATGGCAGATTTATTTGAGATTGTTTCTTTTGACAGAAACAAGAGAAGTTTTATTTGGCCACAGAGTGAGGGTGAATGATGGCTTTGTAGTTGGGAAGGGAATTGACCTGGATTCCTTTTCCTTCAATCATGACAATTTCTGTAGTTCACAGGAAAGAAGTCTTCAACAGAAGGTTAAGAAAATTAATCAGGAGCAGGGCTGTGACTTCCATGCCCTCCACAAATTCCCTCATTGCTAGGCTAGAGAAGTTTGCCTTTTTCTCTGAAAAAGTTCATTTTTGTTGACATTTGTTATCTCTGCATAGTGGCAGAGCCTCGGTGGAAGGAGGGGGTTTCAGTGCAGTGTTTGAGCAGGGTGCCCGGGCTGAGCAGGCGTGGGAGGAACTGTTCTGCTCCAGGTTCCTCACTCAGTGCTCCACTGGTGCCACTGGTGTCACTGGTGTCACTGGTGCCACTGGTGTCACTGGGCTGTCACTGGTGTCACTGGTGTCACTGGGGTGTCACTGGTGTCACTGGGGTGTCACTGGTGCCACTGGGCTGTCACTGGGGTGTCACTGGTGTCACTGGTGTCACTGGTGTCACTGGGGTGTCACTGGTGTCACTGGTGTCACTGGTGTCACTGGGGTGTCACTGGTGCCACTGGTGTCACTGGTGTCACTGGTGCCACTGGGCTGTCACTGGTGTCACTGGGGTGTCACTGGGCTGTCACTGGTGTCACTGGGGGCTCTCAGGTGGTGCCACTGTGGCCACTGGGCTGTCACTGGGTCCCACTGGTGCC
>NW_005087649.1:264586-343197 GCF_000331425.1 Pseudopodoces humilis | reverse complement strand
CCCTCCACAAATTCCCTCATTGCTAGGCTAGAGAAGTTTGCCTTTTTCTCTGAAAAAGTTCATTTTTGTTGACATTTGTTATCTCTGCATAGTGGCAGAGCCTCGGTGGAAGGAGGGGGTTTCAGTGCAGTGTTTGAGCAGGGTGCCCGGGCTGAGCAGGCGTGGGAGGAACTGTTCTGCTCCAGGTTCCTCACTCAGTGCTCCACTGGTGCCACTGGTGTCACTGGTGTCACTGGTGCCACTGGTGTCACTGGGCTGTCACTGGTGTCACTGGTGTCACTGGGGTGTCACTGGTGTCACTGGGGTGTCACTGGTGCCACTGGTGTCACTGGGGTGTCACTGGGCTGTCACTGGGCTGTCACTGGGCTGTCACTGGGTGCCACTGGTGTCACTGGGCTGTCACTGGGTGCCACTGGTGCCACTGGTGTCACTGGTGTCACTGGGCTGTCACTGGGCTCTCACTGGGGTGCCACTGGTGCCACTGGTGTCACTGGTGTCACTGGGCTGTCACTGGGCTGTCACTGGGCTGTCACTGGTGTCACTGGGGTGTCACTGGGGTGTCACTGGTGTCACTGGTGTCACTGGGCTGTCACTGGTGTCACTGGGGTGTCACTGGTGTGTCACTGGTGTCACTGGGGTGTCACTGGTGTCACTGGTGTCACTGGTGTCACTGGGCTGTCACTGGTGTCACTGGGGTGTCACTGGTGTCACTGGTGTCACTGGGGTGTCACTGGTGTCACTGGGCTGTCACTGGGCTGTCACCTTGGGGCTGCAGCTGTGCAGGGCTCCCAGCCGAGGTCCTTCCTGCCAGCCTTACACCACTTCAGTACTGACAAGTGATTTCTGTCTGTGTGACCAGAAGAGAGGTACATGAATCCATCTGAAGTGGAACACAGAGCCAGACTCACAGCCAGCTGCTGGGAATTGTGTGCAGTGTGGGAGATCAGCTTGTCCCCAACTCGCTCTCTCCTGGCATCCCCTAAGGCAGGTCTTGCCTCTCTCCACCCCAGAGCTCCCTGGGCTGTGATGAGCCACAGAAGCAGTTTACTTTAATTCTATATTCAACAGAAAGGTCTCCAGTGTCACACTGTGAGAGTGCCCAAGCTGTGGAGTGCTGGGGTGGGTGGATAGCATCCACCTGAATGTTAGGGACGTGGTGTGTAAAGAAAATCCGTGGTGATTTTAAAAAGCAGACATTGGGCTCAGCTCACAGATGAGATGGCTTAGCTGCCTCCTGAGGGTGATGGAGGATCCTGTTTGTCTTTGGAACAGCCCAGGAACTCGGTTATCAGCTATTAATGGATGGGATGGGGACACACAGGGACAGGAATCCTCTGTAGCTGGTTAATGGCTGTCCTCGTTTCTTACAGCCATGGGATTGTGGTGTCAGCCACACCTGGAGATGTGAGACTGGGCTCTGTGGTGTCTTGGGATTGTCCCTGAGTCCAGAGCAGTGAGGTGATTTACTGGCCCCAAATTAGCAAAATTAATGAAGTTTAATTTCTGTCTAATACAAAAGTGAAAGCTGCCTTCATATTGTGAAAACCAGCTTCATTCTTCTGAGGCAAAGCCCTTTTCGTTCATCTGCTGTGTTATTTCCCTTTTAATTGTCTCTGGAGGTTCCTTTCCATGCTGCCCTTGGCCTCTGCCCCCCTTGAGGAACCTCTGGCTCCTTTTCTCACCCTGACCAGAGCTCAGGAGCTGTGCTGGCTCTGCGTGGGCAAACACTGCAGGGACACCTGCGAGGAGCTGAATCCTCCGTGCTGCTGCTGTCTGCTCCTGGATGTGTCCTGCAGCTGTGCAGCGCACGTGTTCTCTGTCAGCAGCACTGTGTTCTGTGCTCTCCATGGCTTTTCTCTGCTCAGCTGCTGTTTTGTAGCTAAGGTGCTGTTTTTAACATGATGTCCTCAGTTTTCTGAGGGAAAGGCAGAGGTGTTCAGGAGCTGAAACCATGATGACATGAACTGTTCTTACAGTTCTCCAGCATCTCCTTTGCTTGGCTTTGAAAACTCAAAAACGAGAATATTCTGATTTCTGGTTTAGAATATGGAGGTGGAAGGTCCAAGCTGCTACCTTGTAACGCTCTGCCTCTGAAATGCCAGCGTGCCTTCCCAAGTCTGTGAGGGATTCTTGCTGTAGTCGCTGCTTCAATTGTGTTTTAAACACAGGAGATTTTTAAAATGCATTATTTCTATGGCAACAAGGCCGTGGCAGCTGGCAGAACCCCAGTGTGCTGTGATCAGAGCCATGGATGTGCACTGGAAGCCCTGGTCCCTGTGGGTGAGGAGTGCAGGGCAGGGGGGAGAGAGCTGCAGTGGCCCCACCTTTGGGGGCTGTGGCTGCTGGCTTTGGCTGCTGGGGCTGCTCAGGAGGAGAATCGAGGTTCCCCTCAGCAATAACCCAGTGTGTGAGTGCTGCTGGGGCTGCTCAGGAGGAGAATCGAGGTTCCCCTCAGCAATAACCCAGTGTGTGAGTGCTGCTGGAGCTGCTCAGGAGGAGAATCGAGGTTCCCCTCAGCAATAACCCAGTGTGTGAGTGCTGCTGGGGCTGCTCAGGAGGAAAATCGAGGTTCCCCGCAGGAATAACCCAGTGTGTGAGTGCTGCTGGGGCTGCTCAGGAGGAGAATCGAGGTTCCCCTCAGCAATAACCCAGTGTGTGAGTGCTGCTGGAGCTGCTCAGGAGGAGAATCGAGGTTCCCCTCAGCAATAACCCAGTGTGTGAGTGCTGCTGGAGCTGCTCAGGAGGAGAATTGAGGTTCCTCTCAGCAATAACCCAGTGTGTGAGTGCTGCTGGAGCTGCTCAGGAGAATCGAGGTTCCTCTCAGCAATAACCCAGTGTGTGAGTGCTGCTGGGGCTGCTCAGGAGGAAAATCGAGGTTCCTCTCCTCTCAACAATAACCCAGGGACTGTGTGAGTCCTGCAGGGCCAGATGTTGAGGTGCAGCCACATCTGTTGATTTGAGGCTGACATGAGCCCTGAAGTGTGAGCTTAGCTAGCTCTCCCAACACTTTTAATTAGCACAATTAAATTAATTAATTTAATCTTAAATACCACACGACTGCCTCACTCTCTGCTGGTATGCTGGAAATTCAGGAGCCCCGTGACCTTGTGTTAGTAATGTCAGAAGAGGTGTGGAAATCCTGTTGTAGTTTTGGTTCTGACATTTCCTATCTCCTAAATCAAGCCCCATATTTTAAATGTGGATGTTTGAATTTTCCTTTTATTAGAGCTGTCACAGGTGATCTCTGAGAAAATAGGATTTCTATAAGCAGCTTTCCAAAGAGTGTAAGAAAAAGATAGTATTTCTGGGTTTTTTCCTTCATAGATAAATGATCATTCTAGTCTTCATTTTAGGGAGATAATACAGATTTTTAGACTGTGTTACTTGCTCATATGTAATGTGAATCCAGCTAAAGATCTCTTTCATGAATCATCCAACTAATGCAGAGAATTACCTGGCCCTGCTTTCATGGTGGATTCAAATTGCTTTGAAGCTTTTCTTTCTGCATCAAGTCATGACTTGCCAGAGGCTTTGCAAGAAGATTTGGCATGCTGGAGGTAACTTCTACCTTTGAAACTGTCAGATAAACTTTTCAAGCACTGCAGACTCGGTGAGTCTGTACTCATCCATTACAGGATTATCATTGCATTGAAATGATGGTTGGAGGAAACGTCTTCTGGGATTTCTCTGTGCACAGAATAAAAAGGGCTTGCAGAACTCAGCACAGAATCATTTTTAAAACAACTTAGTTCTGTGTATTTGTCTTTCTCTGAGGTATTTATAATGTTACCAGCTGTATATGGAATGATCATATCATGCCAGCCTTTCCCTCTTCTACTTGTGCTAACAGGAATATTTTTTTAAGTTGCTCAAGTGAGGGGTGTGGGAGTAGTATGCTGTAATTTCTGTGGAATTTCTGATTAGAAGATGTGTTCACATTTCACAGTTTGGAGGACAGGGAGGGTCAAGGAGGAGAAAAACAAAAGCTACAGGCTGCACAGGAGTACCTGAACGCTTTATCCTTTTTGAGTTGTTATGAAATTGCAGGTATTGAGTGGAAACTCAGGATTCTCCACTGGTTTTATTGAAACTGGTGCAAATGAGTTTCCATGGAGTGGAAGGAGGCGATGCACCGTTTTTGATTCTCTTCTGCTTTTTGCTTTCCTGTTGCTCTCAAAACCAATTTCACATCTAGCAGACTGCTACAAATATTTGATTGTTAATTAACCCCAAATCTAGCATTCAAAAATTGGAGATTTAAATCTATTTGGTTTAATTGATATGGATCTTATAGAACATGTGTAGCACCTTTAATGAAGTAAGAAATTTTTTTTTGCATGCAGCCAGACTATCATAAGCAAACTACTGGGCCTGGAACCAAAATTGTGATGCTGTTGGTTTCCAGTATTATAATTGTGTGTTGTTGTTTTGATCCTGTGTTTTCAGAGTTAGAACCCTGTGACTTTACAACGTGATGTCAGCCATAAAGGATTATGACATCATTAAACAGAGATGTAACAGAATGAGGTATTTCAAGCTTCTGTTCAGCTGATGTTTTCATGTGGCTGTAAAGCTGTACAAGTTTAAAATGAATGTAAAACTGTGAGACATAAACCAAACAAACCAGCAATAGGCAGGCCCAAACACAAGTTCCAAAGGGATGTGTAAACTTGTATGCAATGCCAAGAAGATTGGCAAATTTAGGCACTAAAAGCAGCAAGAGCAGAAAAAGCTGTAGCAAAATGCCAACAGAAGAATTATGTTTGGATAATCATCCCCACTCATTGTAACAGGAAAGCTTTTGGCATAGAAACATTTAAATCTCATTGGTTCATTGTTATACTTCCTATAAGTGCAGTTCTATCAACACACACAAGTTTTCAGCACAGCTTTGCCTTTCTTACATAAAAGGACGTGATATTTGTTAAAAGCACCTTCACTGCTGATTCTGCTTCTCTCATTTAAAACAGAATTCTGCATGCAAATGAATACAGAAACATTAATTATATCTAGAACATTTTCTGTATGATATCTCTCTCTAAAAACAGGGTTAAGCTAAGGATCCCTGTGTCTTGTCTGGAAGGCAGGAAGGGGCCTCAGCCTTCACTGGAAGGGTTTGGACATGGTACCAAAGGCAGAGCACGTGGAGCGTGTCTGCATCGCATCTCAGCATCATCTCCTGCAGCCTGCCAGGGCACAGGAGGGAAACACAGCCTGGAGAGGGCTGCAGCCAGCCTTGCAGCCTGCCAGGGCACAGGAGGGAAACACAGCCTGGAGAGGGCTGCAGCCAGCCTTGCTGCCAGTGCTCCCTGCCCAGCTGAGTGCTGGCTGGTGGCAGGGCTCATCCCTGCCCGTTCCTGGCTCTCTTTTCCTGGCTGGCTGCAGGTGGAACACGGAGCCCCAGTGGGGAGCCACAGCACTGATGTCCTGTTTGGAGGAGTAAGCAGAGGGAAAGCCTCTTGTGTGGGTATCCAGCCCTGGGTCCTTTTTTTCTTAATTAAGCTGCTCTTGGAGAAGTTCTGAACTTATGACAGGGTAAAATTCCTTGTTATGAGGAAACCTGGAGACTTGAAAACACGTAAAAGGAAATTCAGTGTTGTGATGTGGGAAACATTCCTCAGCTCCTTGCAGTAACAACATGTCAATATATTTTTGTTGGCTTGACAATATGAAGGAAATGCCTTTGATTTTGTAAAATTGCATGTAATTTCCCAACATTTCTTTTGATTCTATTGATTAAAGCTGTTCTGCCTGCCTAGAGACATTAAATAGCAAACCATCTGCTAAAAGTGGATTGGCAACATGCCTGAAAATTACCATTTAAAAAAAAAAAAGTTTAGCCTAAATATATTTCAAAGACTGTTTCTATTTGTGTTCTGAGATGAAGGGGAAGACAAAAGCTTCTGTTATGGTCTGGCAGAAGGTTGCCATACCTGGTGAAACAGCAGTTTTGTGTTCCCACTGTGGGGAGAGAGGTGTTTTCTGTGGCAGGACACTCGTGGTGTGTGTTCAGCACCTGGGTCCCTTTGGCAGGGACAGGGATGGGCAGCACCAGCCCAAAGCATCCCCTGGGTGTGCAGAGCTGCCCTGCCTGCAGTCACTTGTCCCAGGGGCCAAGGGTGGCTTACACAGGAATCCCTGAGCCCCAAGGGCTGCTGGAACAGTGAGCTGGTAAATACTAAACTGGGGTGACTGTGGAGAGTGGGGTTTTTGGGGTTTTTTTTTTGCTATGCTTAGTTCTACTCACCAGTGACTTTCTGCTTGCTGTTTTTCACAAAGACCTTTGTGTGAGCAAAGGCTGTCAGTGGCTGTCCTGAAGCTGGAGCAGAATGCTTCCAGGAACAAGAACTCTCAGAATGTTGAAGTGTTGAGTCAGCCACAGGGAATGTTTCTTGGCAGGTTAAGGCAAAAACCTTGTGCGTTTTTGTGTGGCTGTTTTTGCCAGGTAAGAATGCCATGTACCTTCCATAAGAAATGTGTTTCTCTGTCTTAGGGGAAGAAGGAACAGAGAGAAAGAGTTACTCAATGCTCTGTGTGTCAGCACAGATTCAGTGGAAGATAATTCTGGGTATTTGCTTCTTCAGCAACCGGATTATCATTTCTGACCGTCCAGTTAAAAATAACTTCTAAGTAGTAAAGTAACCTCTGAAGGCACTCCCACCCTCTCTGTTACTGAAATAAAGATGGGTTTTACAAGGGTTTTATTTGAAAGTGAGAGCAAGGAAGACTTGGGAGTGACTGTTCTGTCATAAGAATTTTTTCTCACCTTAAGATACTGATAGATACTAAATAAATAATGTTTTTAGGCTGCATTCTGCCCACAGAAGGAGTGGAGCAGAGAGCCCCTGGGCTGAGTTCTGGCAGTGTGGGAGGGAGCAGAGCAGGGGCTCGCTCTCTGTCCCCTCTGCTGGCCCACAGCTCTGCCCTGGGGTCCCACCAGGGATGGGGAGGGGGCTCCTGGGCAGCTCCTGTCTGCACAGCACATCACTGAGGTGCGAGGATGGGCAGGGGAGGCAGCAGCACAGCATTCAGCAGTGCAGAAGTGACATTAGGAGTGACATGACACAGAGTGCCCGAGTGCAGGCAGTGACACTCATCAGCCATGTGCTCCCTGTGCTGCTGGTTCAGGCTCGGGCTGGGCTGGCTCTCAGCTCTGTTCTGCCTGTTCCACACTGGGGACACAGCCTGGGGACACAGCCTGGGGACATGGGGACACAGCCAGGGGACACAGCCTGGGGACATGGGGACACAGCCTGGGGACACAGCCAGGGGACATGGGGACACAGCCTGGGGACACAGCCTGGGGACATGGGGACACAGCCAGGGGACATGGGGACACAGCCTGGGGACATGGGGACACAGCCAGGGGACACAGCCTGGGGACACAGCCTGGGGACATGGGGACACAGCCTGGGGACACAGCCTGGGGACACAGCCAGGGTGCCAGCCCCAGACAGGGACAGCCAGGACAGCAAAGAAATGGTGCAGCAGCAATGTGGGATGGAGCAGGTTAGGTCTGCTACATTCTGCTAAGGAGAAAGCATCATTTTACTTTAAAAAAACAATTATCTCTTCTGCTCTCTGTTCAGTGTTTATGCTACACATTTATTAAGAGTGACTTTGGATTTGCCTTTGTGCTATTCGATGAGAACAGATGTTATTTTCTCCCAACTTCTTGACACCTGGAACTGTCAAAATTCCCCATGCTCATTCAATTATCATCCAACAAGAAGGATTTATTCAAGCAATTTGCCTAGAAGGGCCAATTCAAAACAAGGTACCCTTTTCACTGCTATTAAAATAAACTCAAGAAGTCCTGTTTATTTCACTGGAATGGATAGCTCTGTCTTTTAGATTAAAAAAAAAATAAAAAATGCAGTTTTATCATGTCACCTCAGCAGGAATAACACTGGGAGTAGAAGGCCCCAGCTGCAGGAATTTTCACATTTACATTTCCCATCTTTCAGTTCCAGTATTTTAAGGGGAAGTCTTGCACCCCCTTAAGTGGTCAAACATTACCCTAAGGGTACCCATTGTTATTGATAGCTGAGGCCTGAGCACGGTGTTTTGCCCCCTTGCTTTTCCCAGCCCTGAGCATGATGTGTTCTCAAGTCATCTCATGTCTAGCAGTGTTCTTGTTTTAGCTTGCCTTGGCAGCTCCAGAGCCAAAATGTGAACTAAAATGGATTGACTAGAGATTCAAAGGAGGTTGCAGTCAAGCAATTAGAATTTGGTTGAAAATTTAAATAGTTTAAACCACTGCAGCCATGCCATGTGGCAGAACATGCTCGAGGCCCAGTGAAGAGCATGATGACCTTTTCCTTTTTCCCCTTTACCACTTTTCCCCTTTTTATTTTTTCCCATTAGTTAACTTAATTAATATCTCGTGTTTCCTAGGAATGGTTCCTCCCCCCACCATTAATCTCATTATTTAAGCCTTGTGGAGCTGTGTTGTAGTAAGTCTGTTTTCAGCTGGTGGACTTTGGGAACTGGCAGATAAAAGCAGTGAGGAAAAGGTAAATTGGCCATGGCATGTCTGTTACAAACGTGCAGCAGTTCCCATGCTGCCTATCTCCTTGAAAGAGATTTTTGGTAACTAAGTGACTGCTAAAATGTCTTTGCTGAACTCTGTAAGCAGCCAAATTTCAGTGGGTACTTATAATCCAAAATAGCATAAGGGGGAATGAAATTTCATTTCTCTCTAGCAACTTGATCCACTTCACTAAAAAGCCCCAAGGGTAGGGTCAGTCTCCTTGTGTTCTTGTTGTAACTGGATTTCCAGGCAGGTGGAGCAGCCCCTTGTTCCTTCCTCAGGAATGCCATTCTCGGGATGCCTCAGCCTTGAGCTGAGAGTGGTGAGAAAGGCTCCAGGGGCTGAGTGCAAGCTGATTCCAGTTCAGTGTGGGCACCTTCTTGAATGACTTTGTTTGTTGATTCACACATTTTAAATTGGCTCTTGATTGCCCTGACACCTTCAGCCACTGCCTCTTACCTGGCACAGAAAGTGCAGTGGAATCATTAGTGTGAGTGAAATCTTTCAGATTAGAAATGATGACAAAACACCAGCTGTCAGAGGAGCAGAATTTCAGTGAAGTGGTTTTGAAAAACTTGGAAGCCCCATTTCTACAGGTCTCTCAGATATGTTTTGATTTTTTTTCCTGTAAATTACTTTGGAGCCTTCACTGCTTTATCTCCTTTAGTGTGTGTTACCTTTCCAAGAAAAAAAATTTAATTGCTCAAGGCATACCTCAGGATTTTCCCACAGGGAGCTGGGGGTAAAACACCAGCTAATGGAAATTCTGAGGCATTCACACAATACATTTTAGTTATTATGTAATTGGTTGAAATTATTACCAGTAATGTTGGCATTAAAAGGAGGAATCAGATACCTACTGGGTTATCTCATAACCTTTCTGTTTTTACTTCTGAATCTGAATTATTAAGAAAGCAATCTGTCTACCTTTCTAGTAGCTTTGGAACCTAGCCATCAAACTGATGGAATCTGAGGATTAATATCTTGGAAATAACTATATCCATGTATGTCTCCTCCAGCTAATGGAGGGAGACACTGCTGGTACTCTCTCGTGCCAGTTGAAAAACTGCATTTATTAACATTCAGTCAGACAGGGTGCCTGGGAAAGAACACTCACCTGCTCCCACTAATTCCCTGAACATTGCAAAATTTTCAAAAGCGCTTGCATTAACCCCAGAATTAAGTCCAAAGGAAAACTGGCATTATCTGCTCATGTGCTCAGTGACCTGGTTTATTTCATCATGTCCCAGGTCCCTCCTGTGCTTTTGGGAAGAGTTTCTGAGCAGAAATGGGACTGTTCATTGTGCTGAGCTGCCTGATGCTGGTCTGTGCTGTGGTGTTTCCATCAGCTGAACTGAGCTCTCACTGCACATGGACCAGAAACTGGGACACAGCAAAATCAGCAGCACGATCAGCAAATGAGACAGAAAGTGTACTTTGCTATTTCCAGATACTTGCAGAAGATCATCTGAGCTGGCTGTCCTCTTGCTCAGCTTGATGGGGTGACCTGGGCTTTCAGAGTAGGTGAAATCGTGAGTAGGAAATGGAGCAGCTGCTGGAATTCAGCATCTCTGGGAATGGGACAGTGAAACTTCTGGATGGGTGTTCACCACTCCAGTCTTCATTTCAGGAGCCAACTGTCCCATTTGCAAGGATCAGAGGATGGAAAAGTCAGTGAAGCCTGGATGGAACATTGCACACTTGCAGAGCTCGGGAGCCTCAGTCAGTGGGAAGGGCTGAGCTTTTACACGTTTGTACACGTTACACATTATTTATTACAAGGCTGGGAATCTCAAACCACACCATCCCAATGGGACAGAGCAAGTGTTCAGTGTCAGAATTCCTGGGGATCGTTTCTATCACTGTCTGAAGGCTGTTCCTGGTTGCTCAGCACGTGTGGCAATCTCCATTAGCAATTAGCATTTCACAGCTGTGGGTGGCATTTGGCATTCTTCAGAGCACTGATTTCATCACTGCAGTTAGCCAGCTGATTTTTACATGATCATTTGCCCTTCTGCAGGAACCTGAACTTGAAAACCAATTGTCAGTAAAGTTCTTTGCCACTGAGCAGCAGGAAGTAAGGATGTCAGCAAGACCTGCTGATGGCCAAGCTGTGGCTCAGAATTTTGGTGTACTATTCCCTGACATCTGTTTTCTAATCATTCTTAAATTAAAGTCAGCTTTCCAAGACATAAAATATTCTCAGTGTAGTGAGCACTGTCTTCACCCTGTATTGAGGTGCAGACAGGCCTCTGAGCCGGTGTGTAGGGAATTACAACATCTCTCTGGATTTGCAGTTCCCAGTTGGCAGAAAGCTCTCCCAGATTTCCATCTGGACCTCCACAGCCACTGGAGCAGGATCATTATTGCTAATGGGATGATGAGTTACAGGAAAGATGAGTGCTGGTGGAAACCTGCCTGTTGGAATGCTGGGATCCAGAGTAATTCTTTCACTGAATGGTCCTTTGGACCATCAGTATCCTCTGGACATCACTGCTGGCTGTTCTGCCAGCAGGTGGGGGTGATTTTTCTTCCATCCTGGCACAGGTGACAGGTTGAGCTTGCTGAGCTGATTAATATCCCTAAACAAAAGCTTCAGTGTTTACTGTTCTAGGAGGAGGCTTGTCAAATTCAATCAGTCATTTTATTTACATGGCAAATTGTTTTTGGGATGTATCATAATCAGCCTGGATATGAATATTTTTGTGCAGCAAAGCACAGAAGCTTGACACTGTTTGAGGCCTTCTGCAATAAACAGAATGGCTAAAAGAATGCTTGCAGCAGGAAAATAAATGTTGTTACATTTTTAATAAGTGCATTTTTTTTCCTGCCATAATGGAAATTCTTTTGCTGTTTTTGTTGGGAAAATTCTTTGTCAGAGGACACACTTATCTCCTCTTGTTGAGGCTCAGTTTGTATGCTGGCTGCTTTGGGAAAGTGCCAGCTGACCTTGTGACAGTTCTGTACACAGTGGCACTGGGGCCCTGGTGCTGTTTGTTTCTGTCACTGGTGTGGATGCATTTCCTTTTCTTGCTTTGCACTGCACAGGGAATACTCCCCTATATAAATACTCCCTTTTAAATTCATAAGGAAGAAATAAAGATGTGCAAGGAAGGCTCCTGTTTCTTTCTGGGAACAGGTTTTTATGGTGCAGATGTAGTTTCAAGCTCCCTTTTGCAATTGTGTGCTGTTTCAAGGTGGCAGAGCAGGCACACTTGCAGGGTTTCCATGTCCAGGAAAAAAACAGAAATGGTGAAGTTTGGCCTGGCAAGGGAAACTCTTGACAGTCCATCAGGTTTTGGTGCTGTCAGCTCTGCACTTTGTAGCACCTTGGCAAAACTTCAGCTTTTGTAGAGCTCTGGATTGTCCCGACAGTGGCTGAAACTTGTAAAAAAATCTCATTTCATTTGATGACTACAGCCTGCTTGCTGTGTAAAGCATATATTTTCTGTGGCTGTCTGTAATGTAATTTAGTGCTGTAGCAAATGTTTTATTCCTTGTTAGGGGAACTGCCCCAAATGAAGTCTGAAAATTTTCTGTGGAGGCAACAAAGCCATTAAGAAATGTAACAGTGCTGTGGCTGAACGAGGATTCCTGTCCATTGTGGTGAGCTGATACTTTCACAGTAAAACCCATTTCAATTCATGCTTTGTAAGAGCTGCCCAGCAGTTATTGACAGAAGGCAATTGGTTTTCTTTTAAAATTTCACTTTCATGAAATTCTTTACACACAGATTACAAAAAAACCCTCAAACAACAAAATGAAACCACAACCCTCACACCAAGGTAATCACATAAATCTTTCTGTGGAAGAACAATGAAGACAATTCTGCTAGGTAAGCAGGAGACGTGGTTACAACTCCTTTGTGAATTATTACAAGTTTTAAATACAACACTGTAAGGACCCGCAGTTTAAAAATTCTGGAGTTTAGCATTAATTTGATAGCGTAATGACAGATAAGAGGGATATAAATAGAAATTCTTATGTGTGAATACAAAACCTCTGAAACTCCACATCTGTCAGTTTCTTAAGGAATATCTGATTTTAATGTATGCTATTGATTGGTTTTTCAACCCAGAAGCTCTGTTCAATTATTAATACATCTCTCTCCAGGAATCTCCAGTTTCTAATGTGTGTTTAAAAGCAAAACCTCTTCCCTTCCTCCCTGAAAGCCCTGAAAGCCTGGCCCTCGTGCCTTTGCCTGCCGTTTACTCAGAGCTGCAGTGCAACCTCTGGAAGAGCTGGGTTGCCATTTACTCTGCTCATATCTTAATTTCATTAAGCCTGTGCTGATGGCCTCAGTGCTGGGATGTTTGGAGCTGTCGATTCCTGGGCTGCCTTTATTGCCTGCCTGAGGTACAAACAACGTCAGGGGGCAGCTCTGTGTCCTGCAGCTTTATTCACTCCACCAGTGCCTCTGCACAGGTCACAGAAAGCATCCCAAGGCACGTTGCCTGCCCCTGAGTTTCTCTGAGTTACAGCTCTCAGGAATTTTAATAAAGGGAGTTATAAAAGTTAGATATTTTCTTATAAAAAATAAAGTTACTGCAACAGGAGTTTAATTAATGGAAATGCACATTCTGGACATCCATCATTTCCTCTTCCACACACAGATTTTCCCATAATGACTCTTGAGAATAGAAGCATCCAAGATTTGCATGTTTGATTTTTCTGATCTTGAGAATATATGCTGCCTTAGATTAACCTCCCAATTGCCTTCTAAAGCTACTTAATTATTTTCCTTTCCTTGTCTTGGAGCTGGAAGTTCTCCAGACAAATCATTATCTTTTCTGAATTGCACAGAGCTTTACTCTTAATCCCAATGACTCCTGCAATCCTGCTGGCCTGGTCAGTAAAGCCACATTCAGCATGAGTGACACTGATAATCTGCTTCACCATGCATTCTGATAGGAATTAATTCCACCCTGACCCTGTTGTTTTTCCAGAACAATCTCTAGCCTGTCCCTTGACCAATTTTTGATAACTGTGGCTGGAGCAATTACTGCTGAGTTTTAGAGTACAGAAAAGCCCAAGTGGTTTATTCTGTATATTCCACCAGATTGTTATGAACATATAGTATTCTCTTTTTACAAGTTTTTTCTTGGTTTTTGCTTGGTTTTTTTTTTTTTGTTTGTTTCTTTTTGTTGTTGTTCTTTTGCTCAGTCATATAAGAGTAAGAAAATGTGTGTGCAGAACATTAAAATTTATTATGGCAGTCAAATTGATGAGTTCAGCTCATCCCTGTGTGCCAGTTAAGATGGAGAGGGCAAATGTTAGTTATTCACCTTGGGAAAAACGCCTTTATTCCCTTGCAAAGAAAAGTCCAAGGTAAACTTTGAAAAACATTTTCACAAAATAACCATCCTGAGAGAGAATTTCAGTGCAGCTTTTCTATATCTTTATTTACTTGTGCAGCTGAGAGGAAGAAGGGGGAACAAAACCCCCTCACAAATGTATTTGTAGAACAAAACAGAGAAAAACACATACTAGAGGCTTGCTTTCTTCCTAGTACATCTGCTGATTCAAGAGTTCTACTGTGATAACTTTTGGAATTTTGCCTGAGGTTTTTCAGTTGATCACAACTTAAGGGAAAAAATAAACCCACACCCATTCCACAGAGCTGGCCAAGAGTGTGCTCTCGCTGCCTTGACAAAGGGCAGGGTTTATTTTATTTTTATTTGAGGTGTGCTGGGGCTGGAGCTGAGCTGTGGATGGAATTCCTGCCTGGAGTGGGTGGCAGGGTCACGTTTGCAGCTGTGCTCTGGGTGTGATGTGCCTGGAACATTTCCCTTTATCACTGCTGGGGCTGAGGCTCTCCAGGATCTGCTCTGGCCGGCAAGTGTGGAATTAAAATCGTCAGGAGTTATTAATCTGAGTGATTCTGCCATCATACAGTTCTGTATCTTAGGCTGTTGTCCAGAAAGAGGGAGGACAAGGAAGTCCCAGTGTTGCAGAGGATCTCCTGTTCCCCTGCAGCCTCTTGCATTTGTTCCTGGAAGTTGCTGTGAGACTGAAACCTGCCAGGTTTTGTAATAATACTCCAGTGACAGTTCAGTGGGCTTGGGTCTCTGGCTAATTCCTGGTGCAGTCTGCTGAATGCTACCCTAAATGGTTGGATTTTGCGTGAAGCTGCAGAAGATGGGGAAAAGGTTGTGGGAAAAAAATCATTTATTGTTTTCAAATAAACACAAAAAGCAAAACCAAGAGCTTAATTTTTACAGGAAATGTGTTCTTAAACTAAACTGTTTCAAATTCATTCTGGCATCATTTTGATTGGCGGTTTGGATGACTTTGTGCCTCACTAACATTTGAATATTTTGCTTCATTTGCTATCTTGCATGATAATTTTAAAATTGCTCATTTTAAATTGGTGCTCTACAGGAACTCTTCTGAGGCAGCAACATTATTTCTTCTGCAGAAGGACAAAGAGCAGGAGCATGCACAACGTGGATCCTTTCAGTGCAGATGTTCCTAGGTCTGGTGTGAGCTCTGCTTCCCTTTCTCCCTGCTCAGAGATGCCCTTGTTCATAATGAAAAAGGACTCTGCACCTGATTTAATTGTTTTGCCCTAAACCTTGAGCAGCACTCTGGGTTTCACTTCCTTTCCCTGTGGTGACCACTGCAGAGGGTGGGAAGGGATTCAGCTGATGGAAAGTTTGTGTCAGCCCAGGCTGGAACATTTCTCATTTCTCCATGGAAGCCCCTGCTTCTCTCCACAAACAGCAGAGGGATTGAGGCTTGACAACCCACATGCTGCAAAAGGAGCTTAAACTGAGCCAGCCACGTGCAGACATCACCCTGTAAGTGCTTACAGTCAGATGAGATCAACCCCACTTTAGAGGTTTGTCAGTCTGAATCTCTTGAAATCAATAGAGTTAATTGAGTGAGTGAGGTTGGACAGTTTTAAGCTGTGTCTTTGAGCCAGCAAAAAAGCCCTTGTTTTTTCTTCTCTGCTAAACTAATATTTTGTTGTGTGTCATGTCAGGCATGGGCTCCTCTTACCAGGTGCTGTAGCCCTTTGAGGCTGCCTGTATCAACCATACCTGAGGTTAAAATACACTGTTAAACCTCTTGGGACTGCATTTATTTTATCTCAGTGTTTTAGCACGAGTATCGTTGTCTGTTGTATTTGTGAGTACATACATAAATACACTGACATGCTTGCTGGCTCTTTGTTCTGGCTGCATCTGTAATAATCCCCTGTTTCACTGGTAGGTAAATCTTCATTGTCCTGAGCCTTTGCTCAGGATGCTCAGGCTCCTTTAAACAAAACACACTCAGGATGTATTGTGCACAGCTGCAGCAGTGCTGCAGAATCTCAGAAAATAATGGTTAAGGCAGGAGGCCAGTAAGCAAAGAAGGTATTTCTGTGCAGACAGGAGATATTAATTTATATATACGGACTCAGGAAATTATTTCTGCTGCCGGTTGGGAATTTTGAGCGACAAGCCATTATGAGTACTAAAAACCAATTTATAGCAGTGCTTCCTTTCTAGCTTTTCCTTTAGGCTGCTGCTTCCACTGGGGACTGGGAACATGAGGCTGGGTTCTTTTGTTTTGTGCAGATTTCAGTGCAGCATCACAGAGACAACACATGACATGTAAGGCACCACTTGTGACTTTGCTCCTCTTCATCCTCACCAGGGTCACCTGGGCAGAGGCTGCTGCAGGCTTGCAGTTGGGTTACCCTAAAAACAATCCCAGTGTTGTGAAGCAGCAGTCATGGACAGGAAGGATTTGTTGTGTTCTGTTCTTTACTGTGGAAGTTACAGGAACAGGAAGGGTTTTGCCTGTGGTGCAGCAGGACCTGCTGCACTCTGTGGCACTTCCCAAACCGAGGGGATAAATTCTCCTGGTGAGGAGGTTCCCTTCTCTGAGAGTGGGAAAAGGGAAAATGGAAAGCACAAGGGACTGAGCCCCTTGGCTCCAGTGGGCAGTGGATGTTGGCTGTTACTTGGGTGGCTGCCAGCCTCTGTTTATGTAAGGGGAAAAGGAAGCCACACGCTCTGAAAACAATTTAATTAGCCCTGTTTCTCCTGGGCTACTGATTGGGTGGCTTTCACAAACACTAAAGGATTTCTTCATTTCATTAAAAAGCAAAAGCAGGGAAAATAACAGAAATAGGAGCAAAAAGAATAATTTCAAACGTTGCCAGTTAGAAGGAATTTGTAATGTAAAGATTATGGGATGTTTTGATTTTTTAAAGGCTTTATCTAAAGTCCAAGGTTTGTTAAAAAATATACTGAAGTATGAACTGTTTCACAGGTAACCTGAACCTCTCTTAAGGTTTTTTAATATTTTGTGTGTCATCTCTTACCCACTGGAGACCCAAGAGAGCATCTGTTCTTCAAGCCAGTGCCATATGCCAGCGTTTTAATGTGTATGTTGGTTTTTAGGGAGGATAAACCCCCACAAAACAAAGATGAACCAGGAGCAGCTGTGCTAGGGTAGTTTAAAGTTCTTTAAATAGTCTCCATCTCTCTTGAGCTCAAGTGAAGGGTGAGTGTGAGTCTCCACAGCTCAGCAGATGCTGTGCTCAGTGTCTGCTCCCAGAGCTGTGCTGCTCTGTGCTGGACCCACAGTGCCAGCCCCTCCACAGCCTCCCTGGGCTGCTCTGCTGCCTGGGAACCCGGGAAAACCTGCTGGGAACCCGGGAAAAGCTGCTGGGAACTCGGGAAAACCTGCTGGGAACTCGGGAAAACCTGCTGGGAGCTCAGGAAAACCTGCTGGGAACCCGGGAAAAGCTGCTGGGAACTCGGGAAAAGCTGCTGGGAACTCGGGAAAAGCTGCTGGGAACCTGGGAAAAGCTGCTGGGAACCCGGGAAAAGCTGCTGGGAACTCGGGAAAAGCTGCTGGGAATGCAGGAAAACCTGCTGGGAGCTCGGGAAAACCTGCTGGGAATGCAGGAAAACCTGCTGGGAACTGCAGTGCCAGGCTGGACAGCCTGGGCTTGGTGCAGTTCCGTGTGTTCTCCATCTGCAGACAGAACAACCTCCTGAGCTGGACTGGCTGATGAAGGAGAATATAAATAGCTTTAGAACAGCACCACGTTATGCTGGGTGGCACAACTTGTCACCTGCCTTGGCACCTTACAGCTTTTGATGTGCTTGTGACAGCAGAGAGCCTGAAGGTCGAGCAGGTCTCACCTCAGTGCTTTCTTATGAAATATTTACCTTTCATGTTTTTCTTATTTCCCTGAGGATGCCTTTTAAAGGTTTTTCTGTGTCAAATTAATTTTATTCCGTTTATTTATTTACTTCTAGAATGGCTCAGCATAAAAAGGGAAGATTCAAGGCAAACCAAAGACAAAGCAAGCAAGCAGCAGAGCCCTGCAGGTTGTGCACCTTGAAGTTAAATGGACACCTAATTTGAGGCATCAGGCAAATTAAAGCTGATTGGTTCCATCCACTTAAACGTGGTTGTGCACAAAGAGTTAAACAGTTGCTGCTCATTATATGTAAGATACAGATTAGGATGCTTAAACTGTGTGAGAAACAACATCTCATGAAGGAGTTTTTTCTGGTCATAGGATTTATTCATTTTTTAATAAGAAAATTTAATCCATAGACATCACAGAATGAATTAATTAAAATTAATTTTAGGGCTCTTCTGTGAGCTTTTTGTGTGTGGCCACAGGGCAGGTGATTGTCCAGTGGTTGCCATCAAAAGTTCAGTCTAAAATCTTGTGAGTTTGCAGCCTTTGACATTTTTTTCCATCAGTACAGAATTAGTTCAGTTCATGTTTTCCAAACTCTGAATACCATTGGAGCAGTCGTGGTGCTTAGGAGTGAATATTGTTTAATTCCACTTCTGATAAGGAGCATTTGTTGGATTTCTTGGTTTGGAGGGGCTGGAGGAGCAAAGGCTCTTTCTGAGCTCTGGGTGGAAGAAAGTGGCAGTAAAAGGTTTTTGTCCAGAAATGTATTCTGCCCTTTGCACGTGGCATTGAGGAGGAATAGCTGCTCTTCACCTGTGTGGCCATACATGACAGAATAAAATCATCCAAAAACGTGACAGGGACTCCTGAGAATGTTGGGATACAAGTGAACAGTTTGTGCTAAAAAGTTAATCTGCACAGTTGGGGCTTTTCTAGGAAAATCCTGTTGAATTGCCAAATTCTGGTAGGCATTTCAAGGCAACAGCTATTTCTGGTTTTTCTGAGGCTGGCAACTGCAGTTGGCTGGGACTTCCCAAGAGCTGCTTATCACAAAGTGTTTTTTACCTTCTGCCAGCCATAGAAGTTGTTATTGAAATGAAAGATGTTCCTGAGGTTGATGAGGAGGTTTTCAGGGCTCTGACTTTATTGAATTTCTCACCTCAGACAGGTGGGCTGACCTTGTCTCGTGGGGTTTGCTGCAGATTAATGTCTCTGCACTTTTCCTCCTCTTTTGTTCCTCGCCCTTCCGTGAGTCCTGCTGGCTGCCAGTGCCTGGAGATATTCATGGATGACAAGCCCTTGGAATTTTATCCCAGCAACACCTGAAAAGCAGCTACAAATTCTGAGTTTGCAACTGATGTTCAAATATAATGAATGCCCCATGGCCAAAGTAAAAGCAGAGCCAGCTCACAGCCCCTGCCCTTTCCAGACCCCTCACTTAATTAAACAAGGAACCTGCTTGTACCTGCAAGAAGCTGTGAGCTGAGAAAATCAGCTTTATTTTAATGCCACAGTTTTGGCAAACTGTACAATCAAATCCTTCCCATCTGCAGAATGGGCTTGGGAAGGATGTGGCTTCTCTAAGGAAATAATTCAAAGCCTGAGAGATGTGAGTATTTTTCTGGTATTGATTATTAATGAAGCCAAGGGGAAGAAAGGTATGACTGCTTATTTTCTTTAAAGGAAATTTGATTGCAAAACATCACCACTGTTCTTACTAACTGAATTGGCACTCCTCTTCTGGCAGCTGAGACTGCACAAAAATAAAACCTGGGTCCTAATCTTGCTTGCAATAAAACAAATGTCCCCAGTTAGTGTCTGCCAATATTTGGTATTGCTGGAGTGCAAATCAGTTCAGTCTCTACGTGCTGCAATATCCAGATTATATCCAGGGCTCCAGGCTCTTACTTTAATAAACTGCAGAGGCACTTTGCTTTGAACCCTGCATTCTCCTGGCTTTGTGCATGGTCTTCTTAGAGCCTGGTCTTGCAATTAAGGTATTGCTGTCAGATCCCCAAAGGCTGATCCTTTAATTTGTAGTTTTAAAGCAGGAAGTAAAAGGAAATTGCACATAAATATGAGTACCTTTCTGTATAACTGGGACATTGTACATCACTAAACCCAACAAATGCTTCCTGTCGTACAGACTACATGAATATTTTACTTATGAACATTCAAAACAGAATGATCTTGAATTTATTAAGCAGTGAACAATTAAAAGAAATAATTGCAGATTAAATGTAGGTGAAATGATTTGAATTGTAAAGTAGAAGAAAGAAATTGAAGGTAGTGTAATGTTTGAGTTGAGGATCCCTTCCTCTCACATGCATACATGGAATTTGAGAGCATAAGTTCATGTTAAATCACATGTTAATTAAGGCTGACATTATACTTTCCTGTCTGGCATCTCTAAATGATTAACAGGGGGAAAAAGAGAATTGCACAGTAGCCCTTTGGTTTGGAATTCTCTAAGTTTAAATATCTATTTCTGAATATAGCACTGAATGTTCCTCTCAGTCTCCTTACAAATCCTCTTACATCTGGGCACCAGCACATGAAATTGTATTTTATAGATATATATAGAACCCCATTCTACAGGGAATAGAGTGGAAGTCTCTTACATTTAAATGCTCAGCAAATAGATTTGTTTCAACTGGGAGCCGTGGAGTAAATTGGAGGGGTAAATAAAAAATTAATTATTTTTAATAATTAATAAATTATTAAAATAATTTTAATATTAAAATTAAATATTTTGATATTAAAATATTTAATTTTATCATTGTATTGTGCAACATCAGTCCCTGGACTCGTTGTAGGTTTCCCTGTGGGTGCTGAGCTGGTTCTTGCCCATGTGTTCAGGTGTACAGATAACATTTTCCACTGTGGTGGCATCAGGGGAACCTTTCTGGAAGCAGCCCAGCCTGGTGGGGAGATGGGGCTGGGATGTGAGAGCACCAAGGATGCTCCTCCTGCTCTGGGCAGCTGGGATTGAAACCTGCAGGACAAACCCACCCAGCCCAGCTCCCAGCCCTGCCGCATCCCCAGGAAACTGCGAAGGGGAGCATCCTCCTGATCCCCAGGGACACATCTGCAGTGGCACTTTGTGGAAAAGCTGCAGGGAACAGAAACACAACACATGGCTCTTACTGCATCTGCTCCCCAGAATTTTTATGTGAAATATTATTTGGTTCTAAAATTTCCCTTTCATTTGGCCAGAACATTGTTTTTTACAATAAGGACAGTTAAAGAATTGGGACTAGACAAACTTTTGTGCTGCAGTGCCAGGAGCTGCTGACAGCTGTAGTGTCAAACATTTCAGTCGTTCTTCATCCAAATTTATTAGGATTTTTTATTCAGTGAAAAAGACTATTTCAGCTTAACAGTCAGTCTGGGGTGAAAACAAATTATATTTAAGAGTATAAACAGTGCTTACAAAATAATATATATATTATATATATATATATATATATATATATATTATATATATAATATAGTTATTAGTACCAACTTCATTATATGAAAGAGAGCTTAGATGAGAAAGCTGCTCAGTATCTGAAAGAAATTTAACTTGCCAAACTCTTAGTTTTGGGATTTGGTTTCTTTTTGTCAGACACAAAAGACCTGCAGGTTTTGCCCCTGAAAGATGTGGAAAGTTTTATGACAAAAATCTTCTGTAGGAATTAGCACAGAACAAAAATTTAAAGCAGAGATGACTGGGTTAAAAGTGATGCCTTTGGCTGCTCTTGGTTTGCTGCAAAAGAGAGAGTGTTTTGGAGTTTGCCAGTGCTAGGAAGATGTATTTCATTTGTTTCCACCAGCCATCAGTTTCAAGACAGGAATGGATAAGGGACATGTTAATACAGTGTTATTTGTCAAAAATGGGTACTGTGCCATATTTTTATCAGGCCTGTCTTTGATTTTACTGAGATATCAGGCACACATCTCGAGGGAAAGTCATAAACTTGAGAGGACTTAGTGGTTCATTTCGTCTAATTGGAATTTGTTTAAGGCTCTTCATTTTTTCTGCTAGCTCTGGTAGGGATGAAGCATTTGGAGGGTATAATGGCTGTTAAATCAGCAATCCTTAAAAATAAACACATTGGAGCTTTAAAAAGACAACTGCTCTTTGTAACTGCTGAATAGTCTCATGCACAGATTCTTCTGCTGCATGATCACTGAACTCTGCTTAAATTACCTTTAAAAAGTTTCTAACTTACCTTGAATTTCAGTCATCAAGGATTTCTATCCAAGAATGAAAAGAATTCTGTGTAGTTCAACAAGTGCTGGATCAGACCTTAGACATGCCAGTTCTGCCACTGACTTCTGGATTTGCTGGTTAATAGCAAGAAAAACTTTCAAGTACCTTGTAGGAAAGTGCTAATTGGTGGGGGAAAATGGTGTGGAACAATCCTGTTTTTCTAAATCACATCTGTAACACCAATATCAATATCCTCTGATACCTTTTCACGTGCAAATTTGAAGCTGGTGCTTGTCTGCAGTAATTTGGAAAAAAAAAAAAAAGGTCAGTATTTGACTTTTCCAAAGTTATCACCTCCTTCTCTTAAACTGTGTTGAAATTTGATGCAGTTGTTCTCTCAGTGCAGGTTTTAAATTTCTAATGAAGAAAGGTAGGTGGAAAAGGTGTTTAATGTAGTAGGCTCCATAGCAGCTATATCATCAGATACCTGAGTGGCTTTGGAAATGTCCCTAAGTTCCAGAAGTGTATGAATGGGGTGTTTTTCTTGGTTGTTTTTTTGCTTCCCATTGAAATCTTGGTATTTTTCCATTTATATAATCATTCCACACCACCAGTGAGAGTAAATTTAGGCTGGGAAGGAGTCATCAAAGCAAAATACCTTTCCCTAGCGGGTAAGACAGGATCCTTGAGAAGCATTTTGACCTCGTTCCTGTTGGGTAACTCCTAGAGAGCCTCTAACAGGTGTTAAACAAGCAGTGCCACAGGCTGGCAGGCTGGAGGGACAGCTCTGAGGATCCCTGTCATTCTGGGTGTCATTCTGAGCTCTCCTGGCACCTGTCAGCAGCTGGGCAGCTCTGTCAGGGCAGCTGGGAGCAGACAGGGCTGAGTTCAGGGGGCAGATCTGGGGGCAGCAGCTGAAGCAGGAATGGTCCCTGGTGTGGCTGTGCCTTCAGCAGGGACAGGGACAGGGACAGGAGATGTCCCCAGTGCTGGCTGCTGGCAGGGGAGGGTGCCAGGCTGCTGCCTCCCTCACAGTGTGAGTTTGGTTCTGTTCTGCACTGGAACTGCCCAGGTGAGCTCAGCTGGGTGATGCTGGGAGCCTGGAGCAGGTGGAGCTGTGCCCTGATTCTGTTGGTGTTGCTCTGTGCTTGGGGGAGCAGGAAGGAAAGGAGCAGGGTGTGCCTGGGCTCTGCAGGGTCAGGGGTGTGTTTGCTCCCACTGTCAGGATGCTTGGGTGACTCCTGGGTGTGCTGATCCTCAGGGCTCATCCCTGGAGCAGGAGGTGTCCTGAGGGAGCAGGAGATGTCCTGGGGGAGCAGGAGATGTCCTGGGGGAGCAGGAGATGTCCTGGGGGAGCAGGAGATGTCCTGGGGGAGCAGGAGGTGTCCTGGGGGAGCAGGAGGTGTCCTGGGGGAGCAGGAGGTGTCCTGGGGGAGCAGGAGGTGTCCTGGGGGAGCAGGGTGTGCCTGGGGGAGCAGGGTGTGCCTGGGGGTGCCTGTGGAAGTGCTGCACCTGGAATCTGGGGCTCTGCCCTCTGGGTTTGGAACATTTAATTTCTGCCCCCTGTGAGCCCTCCTGTGCTGTGGAACCCTGCCCAAGAGCGTTTGTTTTGCCATTGCTTTCTACATCTCCTGCATGGAGCTGGAGCACTCTCAGTCAAAGAAATGATTCAAGCCAGAGTGAATTCTCTGATTTTCCACTCTTTTGTGGAGAACTTAACCTTGAAATGCACATTTTGTGCTGAGCTGAGCAATTCTTTTTTGAGAACTTCATAGATTCCTACCAGACTGCAGAACTTCCCTGACTGATGAAATTCCATTTTTTCTGGGATGTAACTTATGTCCTCACCTCCTTCACTTTCCCAGTTGTCAATTTAGACTTGTATCTGTTTACACTAACTTACAAGAGGTTTTTGGGGAGTTTTTTTTAAAATGAGGGGTTTAGCCTATTACCATCCTTTAAATGGAGGAAGCTTCTCAAACTAATGTCTGAGCAACCAATCTTCTGCTTGGGTGTGTGAGGCTGCTTCAATACTAAAAAAGGAAAACTATTTCCATAGCAACCTATTAGAAGCACAGAATGTTTTTGCTGTGCTGGGCTTTTGTGGTTGATGTTGTTACACCCTTACATTGGAGATTTTTGAGTGCTGTACCCGAGCCATAAAAAGTAGCCAGTAATAGCACAGCAACATTTGTTTTTCTATTTAAGACTTTGTTCTGCAGATATACTTTTATAAATAAATGTAAGCTGTTATTAATGAAATTCCCACAGGTTTCTAAAGCAGCTCTGTGTTTTGCCCACGTTATCCAGCATTTCTTTTGAGCCCTGATACAGCAGAACCAGCAAAGCTGCAGAGCAGAAGCTGAGCAAGCAGAAGTTAACACACGTACCTGAGGGGTGTGTCAGCAGCTGATGAGCTGCTCTCTGTCTCCCCAGAGAAGAACATTGGCATTTATTTTCACAAAGGGGTGAATGTGCACCCCTGTCCCTGTGCTGGAGCTCCTCAGGATAATGCAGTGAGCCCAGATATTCAGCTCCTGCTTTGTTTGGGTGAGGAAGCTGCTCGTTCCTCCCAGGGCAGCCCTGTCCAGGTCCTGTCATTGAGGGTGGGCAGGAACACAAGGAAGGCTCTGCACTTTCCCAGTCGTGCTTTTCCACATTGCCAGATTAAATAAAGCCAGCAGCAAGATTGCACTTGGCTTCATGAGCAGTGCCAAAACACTGCTGCCTGTGAGCAGCTCCTTCTCTCCCCACTGTGCAGGTCAGGATTCCTGGTGCACCATCAGGAATTGCCTTTGCCACTGGGGGCTGAAGGCTGGCAGGGAGGGAGGGCTTCAGTCTTTCTTTTTGATTTCTGTTATTATCATTATCATCCATTTCTCTGTGTTTAAATGGCTGTGTCATAGGGGAACCCAAGGAAAGTATTTTGGGTTTTTCAAACATCTCTCCCAAGAAGTTCCATATCTGCTCTGCATTGTCTCTTGCTTGTTTTCACAGTAAGAAATCCTTTTTTCCTGTCTTGCACCTGTGTACAGGGTCCAGTGTCACTGCACTGACTGGATTTGCATCTCTGCATCCATGGGTTACTGTGGGCTTGGCAGAGTTAGGATGGTTTTTTACAATCTAAATGATATGAGGGAATAATGAAGAAACAGAGGAGGCAGTATGTAATTTAAAAGATGGACAGACAAAATGGCATTTATTTATTTGGCTTAAGGAAATTATTTCTTCCTACATTCATCTTACTTTGGTAATAATTTCTGGAATACTTGAATTTTGCCCCAGGACCTTGCAGTTGAGTTCTCTGCTGCCCTCTGACACTTTTACCACTGTAAAGCTTAAAGGGTTTGAGTAAATATTTAAGTAGGTAGTGAGTGGTCTCTCAGAAAAGAGTTGATTGATGAAGTGGGGCCTCATTTTACCTGTGGTGAAGGAGCTGATTAACAAAGAGGATTAGGGTGTAGGGAGTGGTGCCCTAATCCTGTCACTTCCATGTTAGGATTGTTAGAAGACTTGCTCATTTAGTTCAAAATTATTATTTTTTTTTTTTTTTAATTTGCTGTCACTGTTTATTTAATTAAAAATGCTAAGGAGAAGTTCAGAGCAGCTGGATTCACGGCATGGGAATGGGACTGGTCTGCACCAATTTACTCAGCGCTGCTGAAAGGTCATTAATTTGGGTTTTGCCCTTCTGTGTGGGTTCACAGGCTGGAATATTTTGAGATTGCTACAGGAAATCCATCCTTGTCACTGCTTGGCTTGGCTGTAGTGTCACAGCACGGGGATCCAGCAGTGGCAGGACATTTGTGGCTCAGTTTGGCGTAGGAAAGCCGTGCTGATGGTGGGGGCTGCTGATGGAGCAGTCACATCGTGCTGCCTGCTGCTCTTTGATCCTGGCACAGCTGACAAGATGCATGCATTAATCAAATTTAGGATGTGATTTGGAGATTTTTACTGAGTTTATGTGAAAGATTACTTGCAAACTGCAAGAGTTTGGCCATCTATAATTTGCTTTCCTGAGCCTTGCTGACAGTGAGCGTTCAGGCTGAGAGGGGGAACTCCTCACTTGGTCATTTGTGAACGTCCAGCTTAACTCAGCTGCTGCTGTTTGCTGTGGGATTGGTGTCCAGAGGCCTCTCTGAAGAGCTGGCAGGTGTTCATTCTGCAGTGCTGTTACCTCTGGCACTGCTGAGCCCCATTTCAAAGCAGCTGTGACACCAGAGGATAACATTCCTGAGAGGAAATTCCAGCAGCTGGATCCAAGGGCTGCTCTCCATCACAGGAAAGCTGACTCCATCACCCAGAGTTCAGGGATCATCTCCCACTCACTTGGAAGGCTTCTTCCACCAGAAATCCTAAAACTTCCATTAACACTGGGTGAGTTTAATTTCTCACCTGTTTAATCTGAAGATTTGTGGTTTTTCTTACCAACTCTGCTCTCGTGGTTACTTGCTCCTAACAGATTTCTTCTATTATCCTTTTTCCCACTGGAGTAGTTTGCTACCAGTGAGCTTCATTCTATACCTGGACTGTGTCTGTGTGGCTGAAAAGGTCATAGAGGAATATTGAAATTAAAATGGAGTCAAAGCTTTGTTCCTCTCTGAAGATATTTTACTCCTGTTTTGAGCACATGCATTTTCCAAGGTGTTACTCTCCTTTTGTGCCACCTCTCAAGGCGGTGAAGATGTGTTAAAACTGAGTAGACAATGTGCAGACATAATGTCAAGAAATGGCACTGCTTTGTAGATGAAGCACCTGAACTCCATCCCATGGTGAAATGCACATTTAGTGTGGTTTGGTGTGAACAAAACCAGTTTTCATGGTTTGCAGTGCAGTTAGTGTAGCATTTCATTACAGTGACAAGGAACCTGCTGCTTTAACTCTTTCCTCTGAGTTAAATCCAGACTCTTCTAAGGCTCAGAGTAATGTGTACTTTTGCTTGTTTTATCTTTACTCTCAGGATTTGCCAGTACTCCCACAGCTGCCTTACATGTCACTCAGTTTTTCTCAGAGGTATCCAGGCATTTCCCATTTTCTTTCCTCTGAAGAATTTCAAAGGTCCAAAAACAGAAGCCCAAAGATTGGTTCACGAGATGGAGAAAGAGTGTTGAGGTTTGTGTCTGTGTTCTGCCACGGACTCTTAAAGTCTGCCATGGATTTTAAAGTCCTCGATCACTCTGCCTGAGAACCCTACCTGCACAATTTTGTCTTGTTTCATGAGAGAATGCTCAGTTCTTTTGTGATCTCCTGAGGGGACTCACTGGTGTGCCATTACTCTGGTTCTCAGTCCTGTGTTTTCGTGCTGCCACTCACACCCCTGGCTGTTAAATCTGCTAAAAGAGCAGGAAAGGTGCAATGACTGAACAGGATTTTGCTGCATGCTACAGCCAAACCTCTTTGTGGTCACCAGGAGCTGTGTTATGACCAGCACTGGAGACTGAGAGAGTTTATTTATAATTACAAAGTCTACTGTGTGAATATGGATTCCCCTACAATTAAAAAATCCACGTGTCTTTTACATGTTGAGAGAATCCTCCAGAGCCCCACGGTGAATGTTTGAATGCATTTTGTCAGGGAGTTCCTGCAGCACATCCCACCCCAAAGGAGAGGCCAGGCTGGTTTTCACAGCTCCTGTCAGCTCCTGGGATGCAGCAGATGTGAAACCCAGGGCAAACTGCTGTGGGCAGCTCCTGTCCTGTCCTGAGCTCTGTGCTGGCTCCTCAGCCCTGCCTCTGCCACAGGTGTGGGAAAACACAGCACCAGCAGCACTGGCAAGTGTCCAGAAATAGAGTGCTGTGTGTTTCAGATGAGCCAAGGGCTGGAGATATTTGAATGCTGATTCAGCCCCTGTAGTTGGAATTGATATAAATTGTATTTTCAGATATAATTTTTTTACTTTTGCTTTACAAAACTGTGCTCCAGATGTCTCTTCCATCAAGCAAATCCTGTGAGTCAGTTGTGTGTTTCCATAAAACAGTACAAGATCTCCTCTCCTACTCAAAACAGCTTTTGAACAACCTGTGTGAGAGAGAGCAGAACTGGGGATCTGAATATTTATATATATTGAGTGTCAGTTATTTGGCTTGATACTACATCTCAGCTAATTCTGAAGGGTCTATCCAAAGCTCTTGCCTGTTTTCTCGTGCGTGTAACTCGGGACAGGCAGGATCCAGCTTCTGGAATAAACAGCTCCTGGAACAAGTGGGAGATGGAGAACTTGGGATGTTGATTTTCGTCACACAAAGTCCAGTAGAGTTGAGTTGCTCCTTTTCCCAGTCAGTGGTGTGGGACAGCCTTTCTGTGGGGCTGTGGGTGTTGAGGAGGGTGAGCTGCCCAGCAGGCTGCAGTGTCGGGGTGCAGAGCTGTTCCTCGGGTGCTGCTGGCTTGGCTGTGCAAACCAACACAGGCTCGGGCTGTCGTGGGTTCCTCTGCTCCTCACGGGTTTTAATCAGTTGCTTGAAACGCTTCTGTGGGTTCAGGTGAATGGCCAGCTACTGTAGAATTGGATAGCAGCTTTAACTAAAAACTTCACAATGTTTCATAAGCTCTTCAGTCAACAGAGCAATTGCTGACATCTCCTGGGGAAGCAGCAGGGTTTTTTCTTTTCCCCACGGTGAGTTTGGGTGGGTTCACTTCCTCACCACCCGACCCCAAACTCCTCCCTGTTGTTTCTCTCCTTTGCCTGCCCAGTGGGCATCATTTGTCTCGTCCCAGTTCTGACAGTAAACACAGCAGGAACGTTTGCAAAGAATAAACCTTTCCAGGTATTGCCAAAGCTGCTTGTGTGAATGTGTTAGCTGAGGCAGAGGGTGAGCTGGAATCCTTTCTGGACTGGGTTTATGTGCTAGATAAAGATATTTAATAAGAGGCAAAAAGAAAAAAAAAAATAGTTTTACAAAGACAATCCTGACAAGCTGTGCTCTTCTGCATTTTATAGACTTCGACATGTGTAATTAAAATAAAACAAATTTAAATGATCAGGCCATTTTTTAGCTTCCAACACCTGTAAAGGAGCAGTAGTTAGGATGCTGGATTCTTCTAACTGTATTTATTTGGCAGTATTACATGATGGGCTTTGAAGTTAGTGCAGAAAAGGAACTTTGTGCAAAACAGGTGATGTTTTTCTTGCCAGACTTTACTATTTAACTTCTTCCAGTTCTGGAACATGAAAATTTCATTGACCATTCAGCTTCTATATAAATTTTAGTGGACATCCAGTGGCATTAGGTTCTGGACAAAATTTCTGGTAAGCAATTAGTAAGATGGAAATCAGCTCATTTTTTCTCTCAAATAATATTTGACTCTTGGTTAAAGGTTGGAGAGCTCCACAGGCTGCATCTGAAGACTCGTAGTAAACTCCCTGCTGGATCATGTCTGGTGGATTTTCAGCTTCTGAGGAAAGAGGGGATTAATTGGAAATGTCAGGTTGGGTTTGCTGGAGTTGTGAGGGGTGGTGGGAAGGGTGTCAGAGCCTTTTTTTTCCTTCCACAGTTTCAGAGATGAGAGTCTCCCCAGATACAAGTGTAAATTTGGAGCTGTGTTCAAACTGTTCCTTGAGATTTCCATGCATAAAAGATTTTCCCAGCAGTAACTAAGAAGTCTTTGGAACTGGTGGGATTCTCATGAGGATTAAACTGGCCGTGCCAGGCAGCACCTCCTGTCAAGATGCTGTTCAGGGAGAAAATGGAATGGAAAACTCCACCTGGTTTAATCATGTGGTGACTGAATCTGTGCTTTGAGCTTTAGGCTGATGCTGTTTTGTGATAAATATTAGGAAAAATATTTGTAAATTCACACAGAAGGCTTAAAGAAGGGATGTGAGGTTTATTTTTTTAGTATTTTTTTTATTTATTTATGAGATGTTCTGATGAATTACTCTGTAAGATCCTTTTGACTTGCTGAGAAGCTGTCTCAGACCCTGAGCTGCCAAGGGAGGTGCTGTAAGGATGTTTCCCAAAGGTTTCCAGTGGGGCTGGATAAAACACAGCCTGTCTTGGGCAGTCAGTTCCTGTGTCCAGTGTCACTGGACACTGAGCAGAGTCTGAGCTCACACCTGCAGCTCTGCTCCAGAAGCCTGCCAGTCTCTGCTTATTGCTTTGACAGAGATTATCAATTTCCATATTCAACCTTTTCTCTGCAGTTTTTCACACTGCTGACCTCATGTGAGGGTGTGAAGAAATGTACAGGTTCTTCTTTTGAGACTTCTTGGGCTTTGGTACCTGTTACCTGCTGGGCTTCTGCCCAGAAAACAACTGTTTGTTGCACGACAATTTCACATCAATTTTCATCACGTTGCACACAGATTTTCTTTATGTTTAATATTTAATATATAATACACCTATATATTGTGCATCTCTAAATATTTTAGAGATGTTTTATAAATATTTTTAATACATATATTGCATTATTGTTGTAATATACAGATATTAGATTACATTCATATAAACATATAATTTTTTTCCAACAATATGCACATTTCTTTTATGTATTTCCTTGCATTTCTTTTCATCTGTGAAGATGTATACATAATTTCTATGAATAATGACAACTTTCATGCATCTCTACTCTTGAGTTGTTCTGTAGAATATCCAGAAAAATCATCATCTATATGGAGTATTTCCCACTAGCAATTTACTCTGTAGTGTGCAGCCTGCTGGGACTTACTATGTAAATGCTCTATTTGTTGGCTCAACCCCATCTTTTTCTGAAAGAATGGCTTTTTTCATTGCTTTGGGAAAAAAAGCAACAGATCCCCCATTTGATCCTTCCCAAGGAACAGATCCCCCATTTGATCCCCCCCCCGGAACAGATCCCTGCCTCATTTGATCCTCCCCAGGAACAGATCCCTCATTTGATCCTTCCCCAGGAACAGATCCCTCATTTGATCCTTCCCCAGGAACAGATCCCTGCCTCATTTGATCCTTCCCCAGGAACAGATCCCTCATTTGATCCTTCCCCAGGAACAGATCCCTGCCTCATTTGATCCCTCCCCAGGAACAGATCCCCCATTTGATCCTTCCCAAGGAACAGATCCCTGCCTCATTTGATCCTTCCCAAGGAACAGATCCCTGCCCCATTTGATCCTCCCCAGGAACAGATCCCTCATTTGATCCTTCCCCAGGAACAGATCCCTGCCTCATTTGATCCCTCCCCAGGAACAGATCCCCCATTTGATCCTTCCCCAGGAACAGATCCCTGCCTCATTTGATCCTTCCCCAGGAACAGATCCCTCATTTGATCCCTCCCCAGGAACAGATCCCTGCCTCATTTGATCCCTCCCCAGGAACAGATCCCTGCCTCATTTGATCCTTCCCAAGGAACAGATCCCTGCCTCATTTGATCCTCCCCAGGAACAGATCCCTGCCCCATTTGATCCTTCCCAAGGAACAGATCCCCCATTTGATCCTCCCCAGGAACAGATCCCTCATTTGATCCTTCCCAAGGAACAGATCCCTGCCTCATTTGATCCCTCCCCAGGAACAGATCCCTGCCCCATTTGATCCTCCCCAGGAACAGATCCCTCATTTGATCCTTCCCCAGGAACAGATCCCCCATTTGATCCTTCCCCAGGAACAGATCCCTGCCCCAGGGGTGCTCTGGCTCAGTGTCAGTGGCTCCCCTGGGCTCTGCCTTTGTGAGAAGGGAAGGGTGAGGGAGGGAGGATGAAAGCTCCCTGCAGAGTTCATTTCTTCCTGCAGGGTTTGGTTTATTTCTTACTGCTTTTGGTCATGGCTGGCAGTAAATGGGGTGAGATGAGCAGTTTTCTTTTGGAAATCCTGATAACCTTCAAGTTGTCAGTGTTACCTGTAATCCACTCACTTTCTCCTGGTTTTTAGCCTCTTGTTGTCCTGCCCCTTCCCCTCAGGAATCCTGGGACTGCTTTTAAAGCCTTGTGTCTCATTTTCCTCATGTGGCTAACAAGTCTTCTCATTGTATCAGCCAGCTTTTCATAAATGAATATTGCTAAGTTTCACCACGTGGGTAATTCTTGCTTTCCAGCAGCAGACAACATCTCCTCTTACTTTTAAAATGCTTTTTTTTTTAAGGTTTTATAAAATGACTGTATAGCAGAGGATGGACTTGAGATTTGAAGAGGAATAAGTTTTTCCTTCTGTGGTTTCCTGCACTTCAGGCAGGTGTGTGGAGGATATTCAGAACAGCAAGAGCAAGTTAAAAACTGGCAATAATGAACAGGCTGTGCAATATTCCCCTTTCTGCTCAATTACTTAAAAGTATGCTAAAAATTCCATGTATGACAGAAGAAGATGTACTCACTTTTATGCTGCTGGAAAGAAAAAGTTTTGTGTGGAACTGGAGTGGGAGTGAATTAAAACAAGAGCACATTGTGTTTGGGAGGCAAATCAGACCAGTTCTCTTTAGCCATGTTATTTTTCAGACCTTGTGTGCTGGAGGGTTGGAGAATGGTTTCTGAGGGGTCTGCTCCAAAGATTGCTTGTACACACATCTCAGAGTTAGAAAGACAAAGGGAATATGGAATTTTTTGTTGTTGTTGCACTGGGATTGAGAGCCTGATTCCCCTCTGCTGTGCAGCTCTGGTTTGGTTTTACCTGGAGAACAGGGTCAGTAACACCAGTTCTGGGAACATTGTGTGATGTTACATTAATGTAAAGCTGTTGGAATCTAATTCTGCTTGATGATATTTAATACCCAAGTGATAGAGCACAGATGAAACATGAGGAATAGGCCCAGAAACTGAATGAAAATTTGAAAATACTGGTAAGACAATCTCAGAAATCAGAGAGTTAAGAAATCTGAGAGCTACATGAGGGAGCAGTATTGAGTTGTCAGATTTAGCCAGTGGGACCTGATGTAGCATTGCAAAGACAGATGAGGTTAAAGGAGTCCTTAACTTTTGCCTAATTAGAAATTAGGCAAATTGGCTACATCTCTAACTTTCTAAGACTATGACCAAAGCAAGGACAGATGTGGCATTATGTTGTCAAAATAACCAAATTTTAACGTTGTTACTGTGGGTCTTGGGTGTGCCATGCCCAAAACCAAGACATGCAGCAAGAAGATTTCCTTTCCTCAGCCCCTGCAAACAGAGTTTTCCTGTGATGTGCTCTAGGGGAGACTGCCACAGTGCTTCTACTGTAAATTGGCTTTTAACATTCTGATCAGAGACAGAACAATGTTGTTCCCTGGCTAATATTTGCACCTGTTTCTCAGGATAGAAAAATGCTAAGCCAGAGTGAGATCTGAGGGAGCACTAAACCTGGACTTTGCTGTGAGCAGTAAAGCAAACTGCAGAGTATTGAAGTTGGAAGTGTTGTGAGCACAAAGCTACCAAAAGGAAAAGAATCCTCATTTGAAGCCAGGGGCAGCCAAGCTCCCCATGTGTTACAGTGATGCCCTGTTACCGTGCCACTCTCACTGCCTTCTGCACATTAACAGGGATAAAATGAATGAACAGTGGCTCAGGTCTGCAGTTTCCTTTACAGACAGAAACAGGAGAGCCCTTTTGATGGATCTGCTGCGTTCAGCTGGGCTGAAGCCAAAGCAGATCAGCAGGAGACACGGCAGAGAGAAGCAAACAGGAGGAAAATGGGAATGTTGCTGGAGATGAAGAGCATTCAGTTGAAAATAGGAGCTAAACTTGGACTTTATTGTGCAGCTGATATTTATTGTTATATATTGATATATATTATATATTACATATTATATATTATATATTGATATATATAAATAAAATAAAATAGAATAAGGGGAGCTGCAGAGCATGAACAAACTGCCTTTACGGGAAGGTGAATTTGAGGAGGGTCTGGAAGATGAGTCATGTCAGAGGTAAAATGCCTCCTGCATCGCTGGTCCTTCTGGCAGAGCTGGTGCTGCTCCCAGAGGATCAGCATTGCTGGGTGCCCTTTCCCTCAGCTGCTCTCCTCTCTGCTCTCCTCTCTGCTCTCCTCTCTGCCCTCCTCTCTGCTCTCCTCTCTGCTCTCCTCTCTGCCCTCCCAGCTCTGTTTGGCAGGGCCAGGGGCTCACACCCAGTGCAGACCTGGGCCAGGTTCGTGCCCTGAGCCATCTGCACTGCAGCCAGCAGCCACAGAGTGCAGGTGGAACAGGCTGGTGGCTGGGCTGGAGGACACCAAAGGTGCAGCCAGAATTAGGGGCTGCTTTATTGATGGTGTGGCTGTTTGCATGACTCCTTTCTCCCATCCCTTCAGCCCCCAGAACACCATAACCTTCAGACAGTGACACACTGAGCAGATGAGGTTTATGTTGTGACCGAGTTTCATTAGATGTGAAAGTGAATTGGAATAAATGCTGTTTCCACCTGGGCTGCTCCTTTGGTGGTGTGGTGCTCTGGGCAGTGTCTCTCCAGCCTGCTTCCCTGTTACACCACCTTTTGTTACCCAGCAGGACGGGACCAAGTGAAAGATGTCCTGTCCTGAGCAGCAGCTGTGAACAGGAGCAGGGCAAGCATGTATGATAACATTTCCATTCCCTTCTGAAATTCAACCATTTTCACCCCTTGGATTTACTGAGTTAGGTGTGGTGTCAGTGTTTAATGCTGCCTGTGGTTTTCCATGCCCATTCCCTCCATTTCCCCTTCCATCAGCATGATCTCCTGCTCCTTCCCCTGCTGGACAAACACTTCCAAAGCTAAAAGTTCCTTCTGCCAGGTGGGTGTTTTTGGAATCAGTGATGTATTGTGCAAATTTGATAGCCTGGCTAACACACAGTAAAAATGCACATCACTGATCTAATTCACAATAACTGGTGAAAGTAGCTAAGGTAGAAACAATTTTGTCTGGCCTTGTCTGGTCACTGTTCCATCCCTGTGTCACGTGTATCTGACCTGCACTGATCCCCATTTTGCTCAGAGACACTAATTTAAGTGAATTTCCTCACATTTATTTATATATAGCCTTTATTTATATAGCCAATGGTAGCACTGACAGCTAAAGGTGGCATACAAAAGAGGGTGACTCACTCGTTGGTGTGACATTTTGACAATGCTTTATTTTACATAAAAATGATATTCTTGTTTCAGTGGCTCCTGAATGCACACCAGGTACTCTGAATTTTGTTAGCCTGAGAGGAAAGGATGGCACAGTTCTTTCATTCCATGACTGTCACCTGCTATCCCAGGTGAGGTCAGTGAGATGCTGGAAACCTTCAGGCTCAGGTATTGAACAGCTTCAAACCTCTCCCAGAATGGGCTGGGTCACCCCTGGGAGCAGCTCTGCAGAAAGGAACTTGTTAGAGATGATTGAAATAAAGGTGTTGGAGTAATTAGCTCTGATCTAGGCCTGCCTTGATCTTGTAAAATATCTAATGATTTTCATTTTGAGATAGAGCTGAGCACTTTTGCCGACTTTAACTGTGAGCAGCTTATGAAATGAGGCTGCAATTGAAGAGCTTTTTGGGCAGGCCTAGAAGACAATGAATAAATAGCATTAATTCATTTACTGTGTAACTTCCACTCTCTGGTCTCACTAATTACCCTTGTGGTGGTACCCATGTGTGGTTTGCTTTGTGGCTTTCCCCTCATTTTAAAGAGGTTAAGAACAATTTTCCTGTTTGATGCTGGTTGCAGCAGCACTCACCTGTGTCTGCAGGGAGCTGTCCCAGCTTGGCCAGGCTGTGGCTGCTGGTGCTGGGCACCAGGACAAGGGCCAGGGGCAGAAAGGGACGCCTGGGAAGTGTCACCTGAGGGTGAGGAGGAACTTCCTCACTGCAGGGATCAACACTGGACCAGGCTGTGCAGGCTCCCTCACTGAGATGCTCCAGAACCTTCTGCACACAGAGCTGTGCCCTGTGCTCCCTTCCAGCCTGTCCCATTCTGTGTTCCACCTGCCTCTTTAAAACTGGCTGCTTTTAATAATGCAGAGCAATTATGTGTTACTGAAGTCTTTCCTCAGTCTGGGAAGTCACAAGAAATAAGATCTGGTGTGATTTCAACATATGCCTTGCATTTTCTCTCTCTGTTCAGTTATCCTTTTTCCTGCAAGTCCTTGTCAGTGATCTGGCAGCAGTGTTACAAGTGCAAAAATCAGCCAAGAGCCACTAAGGAAAAGCAGCTTGTAACACGAAGTGCCTGCTCAAAATACGTATTTTTGTTATTTTTTAAACACATTCCACATTTTTGTTGCTTTCCTACATCTTTACTTCTTCCCCAAGTGTCAGTCAGTGTGAAAGCAGCACATTGCATTGCATGGAGTGCAAACAGGAGACATGTGGGCAGATCCCAGCAGGTGCTGGCAGCTCCATGGGGAGAGCCTGGGGACAGTGACCTCTGTGAAATGCTCAAGAGCTGCAGAAAATGAACTATTCCAGTGTTGTTATTCACAGCAGAGGCTCACAGACCAGATTGTTTCTGTGTCCTGCCCTTACACAGGTCCTACAAAATGTGTTTGAGAGGGGCTTCAGCATTTATTTATGGAGCCTCTCACAGTAAAACTTACTTTTAGCTTACAAAAGAGCAGAGTGCATTTTTCAACAATATCACGTCTCTGTTGTTAACTGTTTGTAGCCAGATCCAGATTAAAACAAGATTACACTAACCTCAAGGAACAGGAGAAATTTAGCAAAGTGTTGTGAGGAGGAGTGAACTTTCTGGAGCTTGAGTGTGCCCTTTTTCTGCTTATTCTGAAATCTCTACACTTCCAGCATGACTGTACAAACTGCATCCCTCACTAAGGATGGAGCTGAGTAACCTCAGGTGAGGTAATTAACAGCTAATTAGGGGCTGGGGAGCAGATTGCAGGCAGCTGTGTGGGGCTGGCTGCAGGGAGGGGCTCCAGGAGGGGAAGGGGAGCAGATATGGAGCTGTTCCAGCACCAGCACCAGCACCAGCATCACAGCTCTCCAGGTGAGCCCCAGGGACCTGTCTGGTGGGACCTGTCTGATGGGATCTGTCTGGTGGGATCTGTCTGATGGGATCTGTCTGGTGGGATCTGGCTGATGGGACCTGGCTGATGGGATCTGTCTGGTGGGACCTGTCTGCTGGGACCTGTCTGCTGGGACCTGTCTGATGGGATCTGTCTGCTGGGATCTGTCTGCTGGGACCTGTCTGATGGGACCTGGCTGATGGGATCTGTCTGCTGGGACCTGTCTGGTGGGACCTGTCTGGTGGGACCTGGCTGGTGGGACCTGGCTGGTGGGACCTGTCTGGTGGGATCTGGCTGATGGGACCTGGCTGATGGGACCTGGCTGATGGGAGCAGGGCAGGAGCTGTTCCTCCCCAGCTCAGCTCTCCAGGTGAGCCCCAGGTGAGCCCCAGGGAGCTGCCTTTGGGCTGCAGGGCAGCTGGGGCTGCTTTGCTGCTTTGCTGCTTTGCTGCGGCTGCAGGATGCAGCCCTGCCTGCAGAGACCTTTGGTGCCAAAGCTGCCCAGACCTAAAGCTCTGTAATGATATTTTGTGCTGGTCTGTGGTAAATGGTTTGAGTTCACAGTCAAATGATGGTGTAGCAGTGGTGTGGCAAGTTGGGCTACTTTTAATTTATTCTCTTTTCTAATTAATTATGAACAGTCTTGGATTTAGGTTGGGCTGAGCAGGTACAGGAGTTATCACTGTAACAGCAGGGCTGTCAAATTTAGTGTGCAAATCTAGACTGGCTCATTTAATTTTGAATCCTCAATTGCCCTTCTGTAAATGCTCTTAAAAATAGACAGTGATCAGATCTCACAGGTCAAACTATCTGCATTTATTTCACATAGCAGGTGTGCATTTATGAGAGGCTCTTTTATTTTCTGTGTATTACAGAATTAATTCATACAGGGGCTGCACTGGAAGCTTTGGATTTAAGCTATTGTCAAATGGCCTTTTTAAATTGATAGAGATTCCTGTCACTGGTGGCTAGGCAACTCTCCTGTTTCCCTTCTCTATTTGCACTTCAATAAATCTTCCTTTCCTTCCTTTTATATGATTATTATTTATTAGATATTATTAATATATATGCATTTTATACTTTGTGGAGGGGAAGAAACAGACTTTGTGATTTTAGCATTTTGTTCTGTGTTCTCAGCAGGCTGTGGTCAGCTCAGTGCTGAGCTGTGGGGTCACAGCTGTGAAACCCCCTCTGGTTTCACAGAGGGACCTCTGGTGCTGCAGGAGTGGGAGGAACTTTGTGGAATTTTATGGTTTAAGGAGCTGCAGCAGAAACATGTATATCAGTATATGCTCATACATCTAGAGGTCCCTGATGCTAGGGAGAGGTTGTTCATGTGATGAGCATTGTGTCCATATTCTCAAGCAGCCTACAGGAGAGATGTCTGGAAAAGCTGGAATGGGGGAAAAAACAAAAGTCTAAAATTGTAATCATTATTCCTGTTAAAAAGATGCTATCAAAACACTTCTTTACAATTAGTTTCCCTTGCTGGCTCTTCACAGGAAAAAGAAAGATCTCAAGACTCCTATCCACTGACCCAAATCCCAGTGTAATTATTCCCATGTGAGAGCACGGGAAGGAATATGCCTGCAGAGATAAAACCTAAAAGCAAAACCTGTCCCCGTGGTTTTGTTGAGAACTGAGGAGAGCGAGGGCAGTGAGTTGAACTAGAGAGGGTTTACACACAGTCCTAATCTGCTTTTTGATGTCTGCTGTACAACAGCCCTGGAGCTGGTTCATTTACAGCCACAGGTGATGAGCAGGCTGGAATTGTAGAGAGAGCTCCTGGAGCAGCCTGGGCTCCTGCCCACAGCCTGCACTAAAAATCTCCTTCCACTTTCTTCTTGTTGCTTGTGTCTTGAGCAGGGGACAGAGATGCCATTTCCCAGGGCTGTGTGCCAGCCCCCCTTGGCTGCAGCTGCTGCAGGGACTCTCGCTCTGCTTTAGATGCACAAATTGGCAGAAGCTTGTGGCTCTGCCCACATTTGATCTTTCCCGAGGTTCCCCAGACACCTCCTGTAGAGCAGAGATGCTGCAGAGAGGGAGATGTTTATGGTGCACTTCCAGGAGGCTCATTAACTTCCCCAGCATGGCTGAACTTCAGGTAAAATAAACATTTAAAGGGCAGCCTAGCATTTTAAGGGACAGGTGGCAAGAATAATTTGTATCTGCGGTTATATTTATAAACATGGCATTTAGGAAACCTCAGATGCTGTACAAAAGCTTGTCACTACTTGGTTGCTTATTAAACAGGAGGAAAAATTGTTAGTGAGGAAACCATGTGAAAATGAGATCGAGTGTCGTACCTAAGCAGCAGAAAAGGATTGTTTGTTTCCCAGCTCAGGTTAAAACCAGCAGTAACAGCAAATGAATGTTTTGGTTTTTTTACTCTCCTTCCGTAAATTTAGACTTTAATTTTCTTACACCTAGAATGAGAAATGGAATTTGTAGGAAAAGATTTTGGTGGGTTTCACTGCCAGTGCTAACTGTGCAGGGGGAATACCCACATTGCTGCAAACTGAAGGGCAATCTAGTGATGCTGGGTTACTTCTGATTTTTGTTTAAGCTGGTTCTGCATCATGACATCTGCGACTTTAAAACAGGTACAGGCTCAGTACCTTTGCAGGCATTGCCAATTACTCCTTTTAGGAAGAGAAGTCAGCAGCTGTTAATGCTGATGTCCTTGATTAAAATTAACAAGTGGCTGTTGGCAAAGGCCAGCAGCCTGATTGGTTTTAGGTGGCTCTTGTTGAGCTGGTTCTGTTTCTGATTTGTTTCAGGTGGTTCTTGTTGAGCTGGTTCTGTTTCTGATTTGTTTCAGGTGGTTCTTGTTGAGAATTCTTTTTCCTGATTTGTTTCAGGTGGCTCTGTGGTTTTTTCTGATTTGTTTCAAGGGAGGTGGTTCTTTGTTTCTGGCTTGTGTGTTCCTCTCCCCAGTGTAAATGCTCAGTGATGAAGATGTAGCTTCCAGTTTTACTGAAAAAATATTGGTGAGCAGAGAATTCAGTTTGTTTTCTCTTTCCAGCCCTGGCATTGGCTTTGGAATGCTAGCAGGGAAAAACAAATCCAAGTCAGGCTTTTCATCTAATCTTGTTTTCTCCTAATCCATGCTGTCAGGCAGTGGCACATGAGCAGCCCCGTTCTTTCTATGCAAGGTATTGTTTGTGAAGCTTTTTTCTGCAGGGGAACCCATGAGATCAAGGCTGATTTTTGTCAAAGGTTTTTGTTTTCTGTGTTGCTGTCCCAGGTTACCAAAGGGCCTGGACACCACGACTAGCAATGTCAGAGATGTCTAAAGGTGTGAGATGTGTGTGACTTTAATGTCTTAAAGTCAGAGACTTGAAGGCTCTGTTGTAAATTAAAAAGCCAGACAGGTTTAAAGCTGCTCTTACTGTCCTTTGCCCGTGTTTAAATGAGTGAGAAGTAATTGGATGTTCATTAGATAGAAGGCCGAGCAAGATGCAAAGGTTTGAACCTCAGAGTGAGTAAATGCAGGTTGAAGACTGATTTGTAAAGATCAAAGGAGACGACAGAAGTGTTTTTAAATTCAAATTTAGTCCCTAATCCTTTTTGTTCTAAAGCAGAGGCTGTCATAGTTGAATCACTGAGTTTGATGCAGAAGTTGCAGAATTAACAGACCTGATCTGGGTTAAATTTTGGGAAGACCTGGGTTAGCTGTGAGTTGCTGGGGTAAAACTGGGTGAGGTTGGAGAGCTCCTGTGCAGGAGCTGCAGTGTCAGGAGCAGTGGGGCTTTCTGCCCTTTGCCTTCAAATACAAAGAACTCCTAAAAAATTCCTTTGGGTGTGAAATTGGAGTGTGATGTATAGCACATATAGGGGATTTGGGTCAGAGGAAGGTCATCAGTTACATTGTACCAAGTAAATTAGATGTTAGAATAATACCATAAATTAAAGTTACTGCTTTGTTGTCCTTCCATGAAGAAGCTGAATGAGTAAATTCACTTGTAGTGAATTTAATGTCTGGCTAGCCATTAGAATGGCTCCAGTGCAATTACTTTTGTAGATCATAACAAGTGATACTGAAAAGTAAATACTTTATAAAAGCAAAAATCTTGAAGGAAATTACAGAAGGCATAATGGCTTTTTGAGAGGCATGCCTTTGCACCCATATATACGTTTTTTTAAAATCCAACAAAATTAAATTGGTCTGTTAGTTATTTCTGCAATGTTTTTTTGTCTGCTGCAATCCAGCAAATGATTAATGAGTGTTTGTCCAGTCAGAGCAGCAGGGGTTTGGATTGTTTGTTAGAGGAGAGGAGAGTGTCCTCAAAGACTTCTTTCTTCTCTTCTTTCTGTAACAAGAATTTTAGAAAGAAAAGGAAAAAAAGGTTAAACCCAAGTCATTCTGTGCTTGCAGTTGCTGTGGCTGAAGGGCCCCACTTGTGCCATTTTTGCTGTGGCTTTGTCCCCCTGTGGGCAGTGCCAGGGGGTTCAGAGGTGCTGGGAGCTGGCTGCAGGGAGCTGTGGCTGCCAAGGATGCTCCTCAGCTCGGTGCCTTTCCTCCCGTGTGCCCTCACTTTTCCTTTTTGCAGTATGATTTATGTCTCATTCTCCTCACCACCACCCTGTGCTTTCCCTTTGTCCTTCCGTGCTCTTCCCTGTGTCCTGGGCTCTCCCTGTGCTCTCCTTGCACACTGACTCTCCCTTGCTGAGCTGGAATTGTGTGTTTCTCCCTTTCTGGGGGGAGATTCTGCAGAGAGCTGGCATGGCAGTGCCAGGAGTGCCCAGAGGAGATTCTGCATGCCAGGGGTGCCCAGAGGAGATTCTGCATGCCAGGGGTGCCCAGAGGAGATTCTGCATGCCAGGGGTGCCCAGAGGAGATTCTGCATGCCAGGGGTGCCCAGAGGAGATTCTGCATGCCAGGGGTGCCCAGAGGAGATTCTGCATGCCAGGGGTGCCCAGAGGAGATTCTGCATGCCAGGGGTGCCCAGAGGAGATTCTGCATGCCAGGGGTGCCCAGAGGAGATTCTGCATGCCAGGGGTGCCCAGAGGAGATTCTGCATGCCAGGGGTGCCCAGAGGAGATTCTGCATGCCAGGGGTGCCCAGAGGAGATTCTGCATGCCAGGGGTGCCCAGAGGAGATTCTGCATGCCAGGGGTGCCCAGAGGAGATTCTGCATGCCAGGGGTGCCCAGAGGAGATTCTGCATGCCAGGGGTGCCCAGAGGAGATTCTGCATGCCAGGGGTGCCCAGAGGAGATTCTGCATGCCAGGGGTGCCCAGAGGAGATTCTGCATGCCAGGGGTGCCCAGAGGAGATTCTGCATGCCAGGGGTGCCCAGAGGAGATTCTGCATGCCAGGAGTGTCCAGAGGAGATTCTGCATGCCAGGAGTGTCCAGAGGAGATTCTGCAGAGCTGGCATGGCGGTGCCAGGGGTGTCCAGATGGGCACTGGAATGCTGGATGCCCAGATGGGCCCTGGAATGCTGGATGCCCAGATGGGCACTGGAATGCTGGATGCCCAGCATTCCCCAGCTGTGGATGCTAACCAGGAGTTAGCCTGGCACTGAAACCTCCTTTGATGCTGGATCCTGATTGCTGTGAGCATGCCAGATGTGTCTGGGTGCTGCTCCTGTCAGTCTGTCAGTCTGTCCAGGGCCAGAGCTGGACTCTTCACACAGCTCCTGTTTAACCTGCCCAAGAGGGGCAGTGGGGGAAGGCAAATCCCTCAGATGTGCTGAAGGGTCCCTGAGCACACGGACATGTGGCCCTCAGAGGACTTTTGGGATGTGGTTTTTGGGGTTTGATTATTCCTGACTAGAGAATGAGATACTCCAGGGGGATTGGATAATGTAGATGGCAACATACCATAAACTGTGCTCTGGAAAATGGCTGATGATGGAACCTAGGACCAAAAAGAGGTTTTACATTCTGATCTTTAGCCCAGTTTTGACTTTCTCGTGACCTGCATCTTACCTTGCTCTTTGCTCCTTAGCACATGCTTTATATTCCTTGTAACAGCAAATTCAGCTTGCTGTGGGGAGCCATGGATATTGCAATAACAAACAGGAGTGGGTAATAAACTGCAGAAATTAGTGTAGAGAATTGGCCTCACTCCACAAATCACCCACCTGGTTTTGTGCTGACTGCTGTAATATTTATGTGAAGGTGCTATATGTGTGTATAAGCATTTTTATCTGCATGCATCTCCCTATAATCCATTCTTCCATCCACATGGGAAAGAAGTCCTCAAACTTGGAGCTGAAACCCAAGGAAAGAGTTAGTGTTTTAATTAGTTTATTGGAGTGCAAGGATTGTTAACCACCTATCTGATGATTTTAAACTCTTAATTCTGAGGCATTTCCACTGTCTGTGAAGCTGGGAAGTTAAAGGTGGGGAGATGTGTGTAAATCCACTGTTGCAGTGATGTTGGCACAGCAGCTCCCCTGGCAGGGACAGGCACAGGCACAGCTGATGGTCACCAGCAGCTCAAATTTAGGATTTGTGTGCTCAAATCCTGAACAAAGTCCTTGTGTCTGGACCTGTTCTGCTTTCCAGGGTAGTAATTCAGTGGGGCTTCCTGCTTGGAAACAAAAGCAGTTTTCTTTCCACCTTGATGTAGTTCTTTTGGTTCAAGGTTGTATTTTTTAGCTTGCACCATGGTTCCTCTGAGCTGTGACCTCTGCCAGAGCTTTTATTTCTGGAATTTCAGCATTTCACTTCTGTGAGGCACATGGTATCACACTCAGGAAGAACACATGCACTGGAGTTCAGCCTGGGAGAAGGAGTGTTATTCTGGAGTTGAGAGGGTGGTTCATCTTCCAATGAGTAAATATATCAAGGTGAAATCTTTGTAAGCTCATGATGGACATGTTTTAGCATCCAGTATCCCCAAGGCATCCCAACAAGAATGCCTTCTTGAGATTTTGGCCGAGTAAATGTTTGAAGTTATTTTTACTTGGGTGAAATTGTATTTTTTTCCTTGCCTGTGCCAATACAAAAGATGGAACAGTTCTATTTTCTTCGTGCACAAGTTATGTAGTTCTGTGATGTTCTTCATACTGAACAAACTGACAGTATTTCCTTGAATAACTGAATTATTTCCAGGTAATGAGTTGGATGAATGAAAAGATTTAAAAAAAAACATCATAAAATGGGCAGTTTGTTTTCATCCCTTTGATAGGTCACAATATTATCCAAGGTCATTAACCATCACTGCAGCCAGTTTTCAGATGGCATTGAGTTGTGTGCAGACATCAAATCTGAAGTTCTAGTTTCTCTTACAGAGGACAACTTCTTTTCCATGCAAGAAATAGATTTTATGTAAACAAATAAAAATCTATATTCATAAAGCCTGTGAAGCACTTAATGTGGTATTTGCTGTCCTGTCAGGAGTCACACTTAAAACCACACTGCTAAAAACTACTAAAAACTGCACACACCTGAAAACTTAGGACAAACAAAGCAAGTGCTTATTTATTTGGTGTGCAGACAATACAGAGCCATGGTGCATGTTTTGGAAGAGAAGATGCATTTCTTAAGTGTTTTTAACTCCAACAAAATAGTGGAATAATTGATTTGTGCTGCAGACAGGGAATTCTGTGATGTGTTTGTGAATTTGAAGGCATTTGGGGATTGAAAACCCAGAGTAAGACTTGTTTAGGCAATAGAAGTAAATAGGGAGAGAGGCAGGACTGCCTCATTGCAATACATGGAATATTTCTATAGCTTTTTTGATTTGTGGGGATTTTTTTATTTTTGTTTTTCAGTAGAAGGTGCAGCAAACAACCTACAGGAGGCTCTTGCTTTCTGTCTTGTGCTTTGCTGGGCTGAGTTTTGGCTGGGTTAATGCAGTGTGTCCTGAGGCTGCGTGGCTGGATGAGGGACAGGGGCAGGGCTGGAGCCCTGCCCCAAAGCTCTGCCCCAAACCCTGCCCCCAGCCCTGCCATGCACTGCCTGGGGTCACTGGGAGCTGGGCACAGCTGGATCCCTGCCCCAAACCCTGCCCCAAACCATCTGGGGTCACTGGGAGCTGGGCACAGCTGGATCCCTGCCCCAAACCCTGCCCCAAACCATCTGGGGTCACTGGGAGCTGGGCACAGCTGGCTTTGGGGTCGTGGCTGATGCCTCACCCCTGTGATCTTTCCAAAGGAAAGCTGATCCCAGGTGGCCACCCAGGAGCCCTCTCCAAACCCCAGCAGCAGCTGAGAGCAGGGCTGGAGGTGCCTGTGGGATTCCAGCAGGCAGAAATGGCTGCAGGAGGTAGTTGTGGTGATAGATGGAGTTCTGCTCAGACTGTTCTATTGAAGGAGTGGAGATAATTAAGGTGTGGCTGTGTTTATGCACACAGGGCTGTTAGAAAGCAATGTTTTATTGAGTCTTCAAGGGCTGCAGCCTGCACTGCTGCTGTGAGCTGTTCTTCCCTTGCCCAAAGCCTGGTGGTCTCTGAGTAGTATCAGCTAAAATAGAATTGCTGTGCTGGGTGAGTTTTAGAATAGATTTCCATGGGAAATAGGAAGAAACAGAAATTGTGCTTGAAAAAGAAACCCTAAACTTGCTTAGTTGCATAAACACAAGGGACAAAGTGTTTTTCATGCAAAAAGCACCGTGGTATGTCAGCATGTTGGCACTGATGGTGAATGAGCTGTTTGAAATGTACATCCCAGAAACACGAAATATGCTGTGATATTTCAGTCTGGGAGCCTGTCTTAAATGGAGGAAAAAGGACACAAAACAAGACCATGTAGTTGGAATTTTGGACTTTATTGAGAAGTGAATAGAAAGTGATCATGAGCTCTATCTGTAGACAGCTGTTAAGCAAGTTTTTAAATATTTCCAAGAAAAACTGACTAGCAGAGCAGCCCACTGGAAATAAGAGTTGCAGTGCTAACCTTTACGCATGAATAAATGGATAGATATACTTTAATGGCATTTCTGAGGTTGATGTCATAATAGCTGCCTTCATTAATGATCTTTCAAAGCCGAGTGGAGGCGTTAGTGCAGAGATGGAATCATTCTCTAACAGCACAAAGGTGGCACACTGCTGGTGGGTTTGGAGGTGGTTCTGTAGAGACAGCACCAAACAGTGCCAGTTCTGGGATGTGCTTGTGAAAATGTTGTAGACTCAGATATTTCCACTGAGTCTGACTGCCCTCCATAAATGTCTTGTCAGAGTCAGCCTTGCTGGAAGCTGGGGCAGGAATGAATTGTGTAATGCTTGTTCCTGAGGATGGAAATAGAAACAGAGAAAGTGACCAGATCTCCCCTGAAAACCTTTAGTTTTCCAGGTGAAAGCTGTGAACCCTTTGAGTTTTGTTCCTGATACCATTCTCTGGTTTCCCCAGGAGGACTCAGAGGCTGAACACACATCCTGCTCTTTGCCCATGACAGCTGAAGCAAGCTCATAAACAGGGAGGGAAAGGCCTTTTCTCCTTGGATCTTGGCTCTTGTATTTAATTCTGATTTAGAGGATAGACAGAATATGTCCAACACACCATAATTGTGTGCACGTGAATTTAGGGAACAGGCTTCGTGGGAAATCAAATTAATTGCCCACTAGGTATTAACATGTATGATTTTGCAAAGTAATTTAGCACTTCTCTATGAGATTTATCAATGGGATGTAACTCAAACTGCACATTCTCCAGGCTGTGGTTGAGAAATATTTAAAGAAGTTAAATTTGAAAGTATGATAATGTAGGTCAGTATTTAAACTATTTTTATTGTAATGACTAAAAGCAAAGTCATTGTTTTTAAAGCATATTTTGATTTTGTGAGAATAGGTACTCCAATACTTTTTGGTTTGGATGTTGTAGAAATATATTACTGTTTAATAGAAGTGCAAAACTGTTTGAATATTTATGTTATGAATCAAATCTCCTGTGTTAGGAGGGAGTGGAACCCGAGCCAATGTCCTGAGCAGCTTCAAGAGGGACATTAAGCTTTGTTGAGAGAAATGATGTTTGTAAACATTTCAGTTGTGAAATGCCCCAGGAGCAGTTGTCTGCGAGTTGTGTTGTTTTATTTCATGTAAAAACTGCCACTGAGATACAGCAGTGGCACATTTTGAATTCCAGAGCCTTTTCCTGTGTTTAGGCTGATACTGAGATGTTTGTGGGTTCCAGAGCAAGGAGATGCTGCAGCAGAGTTGGATTGCCACACCTGCTGTTGGAAGGGGGTTTTGGATTGATTTGTTTTTCTCTTCTGATGCAAAGTTATCCCAAGCTCTGTAATTTGTGCTGGTTCTCGTTCCTGGTGCCTCTCACCAACCCAGTCTTTGGGAAAGGATTCTGCCTGTCTGACACATTCAAGAATAAATAAAAATAAAAACATGTTTTACCTTTCCACTCCCTCCACTAGCTGTGTTTCACTGAGAGGGTAATGGATAAATTCAGGAGTAGCAGGAGTGAGAATTCTCTTGGAAGGAAAGACAGAAGTTTTCACAGTAGCACATTCAGAGATGCAGTGTTTTTACAAGCTGTAAAATGAGTATGAACAAATACCTTGATATTGTTTTTCCTCTATCACAGCAATCCACGTTGCCAGTAAGTACCAGGAAGGGAGAGCATTACCATGCTGAAGTTCACTCTGGGGATTTACTTATGCTTTAGTTATGGAGAGATTTTCAGTTTTAAAGTTGATTTTCAGTTCTTACTAGACGCATTTCTATAGATGGAATAATCCTTCTTTCATGAAATAGAATTATTAGAAAATGACTGTGTTAATAATGCAAATTTAAGAATCTTGACATGCAAATGTCCCTAATAAAAAGAAAAGCAAACTCTGTGCAGAGTGCTTAGTTTGCAAAGAATTCAGCATCAGGGTTTAGTATTGCTCTGGAGTGCACTTATCTGAAAGTAAAAGGTGTGAAAACAATCAAATACAAATAGGATGTTTTAGGGTTTTGGGAGGTTTCTTGTGAAGTCAGGCAACTTAAGAAAAGTGGAAATCTTTTAATTAATTTTTTGCAAAACCACTCATTAAATTTGGAAGTGCTTAACTAAACAAAACTTTAATTGAAAGTGTCAGAAGTGATCCGTGGCTGCATTACAATTCTCTTCTTCATGCATCATTTCCTTTGCCATTTAGTTGAATACCAAGTACTGCTCTGACCTATCAGTTCAGACACAAAATGATCACCCTGGTTCCTCTGGGCTCTGTAGCAAGAGTTAAAATAGGATTAGATTGAAAAAGATTTGAGCTCTACTTGGGTTCTTTCCTAGAGCAAGGTCAGTGTTCTGAGCAGATGGCCACAGGACAGTTCCATGGATGCAAAAGGCTTTATTCCATGGGTGCTCCTTGTATCCTTGAGTCTGATTTATTATTAAAACATGCTTTTATGAAAGGTGAAAAGTATTTTAACACCTCTGACTACAGCTTTGTTAAATCGAAATATCTGGATTTAATGTCTGTAGTAAAAAGGATGATATCAAAGTCCTTAACTGGTATAGATAAATATAGTATTCCAATCAACTGGCATTGTTTTAAATTCATTTCGACCAGTGTATCTTACTACTGTCACACAGATTTTTGTGTACAGGATAAATATTTCTCAAAAAAAAAAAATTAATGGGGACATATTTTTAATGAATTTTTGGAGTGCACTGTTGATAATTCACTTTGTGAGTTTATGTAGCAAGAGTCAGCTACAAACTCACTCTGAGTGCATTTAAAACCTTGCACCACACAGGTATTTATCTGCTGCTCACTCAGAAAGGGTTCTCACCCTGCTGTGTGCAGAGTGAGGTTCTGCTCTGTGCCAGCCCAGGACCTGCTCTCGAGCAGGGCAGCAGCCACAGAGGAAAAGGGAAGGGTTTTACCCCAGATCTGCACTCACAGCAGGGCAGCAGCCACAGAGGAAGAGGGAAGGGTTTTACCCCAGGAACCCCTCAGGGATGGAGCCTGAGCTTCTGTCCCATGTGGAGAAATGGTACCCAGGGATGTAACAGCTGCTGAGTAATCCAGTTTATTGCACACATCCTTGATGCCAGACCTTGGTGCCTTCCTCTGAATCATGGCTGTACCTTAGAACTGTCTTGCAGCCCCTGTGGCAGCACCAGGCTGATTTTAGCAGTTTGAGAAGGAATTCAAGTTCCTGTGTGCCTCAGCAGCACCCAGGCAAGCTTTACCCTGCATCACCTGAGCTCTGTAATGGGTGAGCTGGGTCTGAGAAGGTTCTTCCTTTGAGATATCAGCAGGCACAACAAGTCCTCCTCACCCAGGAGAGGAAGTTTTTCTGTTGTGTCCTCACCCTGCTCTGCTTAGCAAAAAGCACATTCAGATGTAAGGGTATTTTAAAGGGAAATCACCTGAGTCTTGGCCTCAGTCTTTCTTGGGGCAATGCAGGATTCATCTGTCCTTTGAAGCTGACAGTTCTGTCAGTTTACATCCTCTGTTTTAAAGTCCTTTTATGCTTTGAAAAGAAAAATTCATGATCATTCACAGAAAAAACCCCAAACCTTTCTGATTGTCTCTGCAGTGAGAGGTAAAGAATAAGTTTTGAAAAATGCAATAATGGGGAACGAGGCTAGCAGGGAAAGTTCCACTCTGCTATTTTGCTGGGAAGTGTGGAAATCAAAGTGAACCTGACCAGAAGATGAATGAATTTCAGCCCTTTTAACCTCACTGGTTCACCAGGTGTCTGTTCTCATCAATGAATGCAATCCTTCATTGTCCTCAGAAATGGTGCTGGGCCATGCAGAACTCTGCACTGTCAGCTGCACTGAGAAATGAATGCAAACCACAGCAAATACTAAATCCAGGCCTCTGCAAATTGTGACCCTTACAACTAATGTCATCTGGACTAAAAATAATCCCCGGCTGGAATATGGGATCCAAGGAACTCGGATCCTAGAGAAAACTGAGTACAGGAAAGCACTGTGGAGTTGGACTTCTTTCAGATGGAGGTTGGTGAGTGCAGAAAAAGAAATAAAATGCAAGCTGAGATGAGTAATTTCACATTCTGGCAGGAAGATGTGTGTAATAAAGTCCCTGGGCTATAACGAGTTTGGCATGTGGAGTCCCATGAATAAACTGGTAGTCATCTCTGTTTGCCTGAGAGAAAACAACCTTTCACGTATAAAGCAAGCCTAAACTGGGAAATGAAGCATGTTGCAGGACTATGAACTGGGCTGGTGGCTGTTTTGAATGGCACTTAGAGCTGTTTATTCCATCCAGCAGCACATTTGTGTGTGGCTGTCCCTCCTCGCAGCTTCTGGCTCCGTGTGTTTCCCAGCTCAGGGGGGCAAGGGAGGCACCTCTGGAAGGTGCTGCTGTTCATTGAGCTCCTGTTCACACAGCAGCTGAGAGCTGGTGGAAAACAAGGTCCATCTCACATCTGCACACCCTGAGGAGGCTGTTCTGAGCCCACCCTTGGAGGCACTGTGTGCAGCGAGGAACAGCGAGCGGCTGCTGGCCAGCACCCAAGCCCAGCACACCCACACAGATTTGGGATGCTGTACCTGCCCTGGAAATGTCTGGCAGTGCTGCCAGTGGCACTCCTTGTGAGGACTGGGAGTGCTGAGCTCCCCTGCCCTGCCTCCCGTGGGAGCACTCACCTCAGCAGCCCCAGATGGCCGGGGCACTGGGATTACATTAATCTGTGCTCATCCCAAACACCACACATCACCCTGCAGATTACATCCTCGCTCCCTGAGTACAGCTGACCTCTTCTTCTGATGTTTTACCTCACCAAGAACATAAGGCACAACCAAGTGTTGCATTAATTACCCTCTTTAATACCTGTCATGCTTTCACCTTCTGGCAGAGGCTCCCCAGGACAGATCCAAAAGGATGTCTTGTGTGTAAATCTGGAAAGAGATCTGCTTGTTCTGCTTTGTTACTAAGGTTCCTATCAATAAATATCTCACTACTGTGAACAGTTAATCCTTTCCCTCTCACTGAAACTCAGAATAACAGAGTCCATTTAATTCAGTGTAGTAACTCATTTCTGCAGCATTCCACACCGACATCTCTCCCATTTCAGATACAGAGATGAAAGCACGTGTGTTTTTGTTTAGCCTCTTCCACTGCACAAAGCTAAGTTACTTTTCTGAATTAAGTTCTGCAAACAGCTGGGAGTGATGTGTTTAGTTTCTGCATGACCAGCATTGCACAGGGCCTTGTGTTTCTCTGGCCAGACCTTCCCTCAATGAAAATATTGTTCTGGGACTTCAGCTTTTGCATTTCTGATCCTTGCAGCCCAAAAAGCGTTGATCACCGAGCAGAAGCTGATCAAGTTTCTCTTCCCAGTTTTCTTCTTGCTCTCTTACATTTTAGAAATGCCTGCTCAGACATGTTTCACAGGATCAGAGTTTGCTGCATGGACCTTGTTAATCAGTTAATTCCATGATTACCTGTGTCAGAGGTTGTGTTGTGTAATGAGCAGTGATGTGTGATGAAGGCAGAGCTGCTCAGGGGAAGGTGTTCCTGCTCTGAGGAAGGAAAGGAAGTTTGGAAGTTTTCTCATGGAGTTCTGAGTTGCAGTTTTGAAGCTGAGATAAAGAAGGTTTCCAGTGGAGTGTCACACTGCCCCAAGTACTGATAGGTGTATTTCATGGGCAGGCACACTGCTCGGATCCTCTCACCTGGATTTAGATGTTGGGGACAATCCAGCTCTGTGGGAGTCACAGAGTCCACAGGGACGTCAGCAGATATCCCCAGCTCCTCACAAAAAACAAAAACAAGACTTTGTGTGTTTTATTTAAAATTAGGAAGACTCCTTGAAATGGATTACTGCAGTAATAAACAGAGGAAAATGTACACTTTTAAGCTTTTAAATTGCTAATATCAATTATCTGCTGAGGTTATGGGAAAAGAGAATGAAGGAATCATGTTTTTATTTTATTTTAGTTCCAGTGCTTTCCCTTCCTTTTCAGCTCATAGAAACTTTTCTTGTGCTTTTTAATATTTTATTTAGAAATATGTCAAAGAGAACCTAGGAGTTTAATTCATGTTGTCAGGAGTTTATTCCAGTATTGTCTCTTTCTCAAATGGTAGAGAAATTTTGCTTTTTGTTTGGACACTTGGGAAAGAGGAGAAAGAAAGAAAGAAAAAAGATTCAAAATGGGAAAAGGAAAAAACACTAATGAAATATAGGATTATGCAGAGAAACAAAAGCTATAGAAAATAAATTAATTTGTAAAAGTAGCTGTCTCTCCAGGTAAAAATTTATAAATACCTAGTTTTTCACAGAAGCAGTGTTTTGAAAATCTGTTCTGCTTTTGTTGTTCCACAGATACTTTAGGGATGATCCATACAAATGTATCAGTACTGTTAATGCTGACTGAAAAGGAGATTATTTTGTTTTGCCTGAAAGGTTTTGAGAACACTTTTATTCTGATTTATTGAGATTACAGATGCCTTTGAAGCACAATAGTCAAGTTTTAGAAACACTGAATGCAGACACTTGATCCACTTGAGCGCTCGCTGTGTCTTTCTTTCTGCCACCTTTCAGCTGGGGTTGAGGTGCAGCTCGTTCCTGGCACAGATGGACAGGGAGGTTCCAGGAGCTCTCCCAGCTGCAGTTGGACCCTGGCTCTGTGTGGGGATGTTCTCTCCCTGCAGGACACAACATCCCTGCCTTTGGTGTGTGAGCAGCACAGCTGGGATTTGCAGAGCAGCAGAGAGGGGCTGGCTCGTGGTCAGAGCTGGGGCTGAGATGTTGTGCTGCTGGTCAGAGGGCTCTGGAGCTGTGCTTGGTGTGCTCTGGGTGAATTCCTTTGGTGGTGAAGCTGCTGGCAGGACAGGAGCACGTGTGCTCAGAGAGCAGGAGGAGAGCTGTGGTGTTCAGCTGCAAAGGCACAGCCAGGCTGCCTGAAGGGAAATTAACTTCCCAAATGGAAATAAAGCCTACATTGAAGAGAAATTAACTTCTCAAAGGGAAATAAAGCCTACATTGAAGAGAAATTAACTTCTCAAAGGGAAATAAAGCCTACATTGAATGGAATCTGTGCAGGGTGTGACTGTGGTGCCAGGTCCTGCCCTGAAGTGTCAGCAGGGTAATTCAGCTGGTAGTTCAGAGATGGTACCTGGTGGGTTTGACTTGCAGAGAGCTCTTCACATCTGCACTGCTCTCACCACCCAACACCTCCTGAGCAGTTTCCTGGTATGGTCAGTGGGATTTGGATCCAGTCATCCTCTGTGATTCAGGTGTTCGGATCAGGGGCTTTCTGAGCTCTCCAAACTCAGAGGGACAAAGGGCCAGGCTGTATCCAATGCAGAGTGTAAGCAGCTGTCCACAGAGATATGTCAGAGCTGTGTTACAGACTGTGGTGCTTTAGATTTGTAAAGGTGAATCACCCCAGGACACAGAAGCAGCTGTGCTGGCCCAGGTGAAGCTTTGTGCACCTTTCAGGGATGTCCTGAAGGACACAGTGCCTGCATCCTGTGCTGAGCTCGTGGTCTGATGGCAATGCCAGCTGGCAGCTGCTGGCCTCCCACCCTGCGGGAAGCTGAAAATTCACAGATTGCTTTTCCCTTGCTGCTCCTTGTGAGGGTTCCTGGTTTCATTTACTTAGGATGTGGTGTTAGGGCTCTGTCAGTAACGGAGAACTGTGTAACATCCAAATCTCAAAACCTTTTGCATAGCTTGCTCTATTTATTTCTTTAGCAGTTGGTTGCGTTTACGAGAAGCAAAAGTGTTTAGTTAATAAAAAGGATAATTTTCTTTGAGCTTCATTACCTGGAAAATTCTGTAAAATAGGTAAGTTGGACCTCTAAAATAACATCCATAGAAGTGGAGAGCCTTGCTGCGTCCCCTGGGTAATTGGGAAGGTGCTGCTGTTAACAGACTTCCTAAATTGATTTACGCTGCTCATGAGCACCCTGTAGCAGCGTTCTCAATGCTCTGGAAAGCAGATAATAATTTCTCAATTAAGTAATTCTATCAAGTCTTACCTGGAGGGATCAGGTATTATGTGTTGCCCTAAACTTTACAGAAATTCTGCTTTGGGTCCTCAGAAAATTTGAGATTAGAAGGAAAGCAGGCTCTGAGCAAGAGTTTTGTGCAACTACTGTGATTTGCCTTTTTTAACTATCTCATAAAGTTAGATAGCCAGTTCCCTCTCCTCAAGCAATTATAACTTAATTTCTTGATATTAATTTTGATTCTTACTCAGAAGAGTTTTATCTCTTCATTACATACTCTAGCTGTAATTTGGCTTTTAAAGCATTGCTGATTAAAAAGAGATTTATTTCACTGAGCTAAACATTATTTTAAAATGGATATAGAGGCATCTGCTAACACACCTCCCTCTGAATATTGCTAATTGTATGAGCAGAGCTATCTAGAGGTCAATTTCGTCATTATCAGATGCTTTCATGGATTGTAAAGTTTTTAATTTAATGACTTCCAAAGAGTTTTTGCCATTTATCATTAAAAAGGGACTTGAGAATAGGTTGATTTTTCCAGAGGTAACCAATCAGTAGTGAAGGTGCTCACGTGGGATGAGACTTTGAATCTCTGATCTTTTTCAGTTCTTTCAGCTGAAGGTTTAAATATCTTTTTGGCACTGTTGAAAATGAGAACTTGTGGAGCTCAGGATTCACCCTTGACAGAGTGACAGGACTGAATGTGTTTCTGCAAGAGATTTAGTTCTTTCCTGTGACTCATTGTTGTCTTACAATAATTTAAAATTTTCTGGTAGGCCAAAGTTAGGTGTGCAGTAGCAGCTGATTTATTTGTTAGACTGCTTCAAATATTGCATGAAAAAAGAAACTCCACAGATGTGCCTATCACTTCAGGAATATTAATATATAAATATTACATTTCTTTTTTATTTAAACTTTTTTTGTGTGTGGAGTGGATTAAGCAGTCTTTGTGCTTCATGTTCACATTTTGGACAGAATCAAATTAATCAGAGACTTGGCATTTAGGAAAGGAAAATGGAGGCACACAAGTGTAGCCTGAAGGTTTGTTTCAGTTATGTAGTCCTTGGGGAGGATGCTCAAATCAGGAAAACCAGCCCAAGCTGCACAGTTCATAACAATTTATAAAATCAAAAAATTGAGGAATGCTGCATTTCCCTGTGAAATCTGCCTCACAAAGCTGGGTGTGCAAGATGGAATTTAGCACTTGGCTGTGATCCTGTGGAGAGCATCAAAACTGAGATGAAATGAAATCTGAACTGCCAGGTATCTAGTTGAAATTCTAGACTTTTATGGGAAACATTTTGATTACTTGAATATACCCAGCACCTTATTCTTTTGATAAAATGTTGAATTTTAGCATTAAGAAACCCCCTTGCATAATAGCAAGATGAATCAGCAAAATAAGTTATTATCCATGAGGAGTGGCAATAAATCTATTTGTACTCTTCATCTCTATGGTTATCATGCTTCAAATAGAACTCTACCACAATGCCTTGTTGTATATGCTGGAAAGCAATTAATCCATGGAAGATTTGTTTTAACGAAGAATTGTTTTGTCTTGTTGAAAGATATATCTGCTGATTGTTTCTTTCAAGGGGAAAATGAAAAGTAATTAAAATGAACACTTTATTAATAGTGTGCCATCACAGTGGTTTGGCATCTTCTCTTGTGTTTTAGGGTCAGTTCTGTCTCTGAAAATGAAGCATTTTATTGTATCTTGAGCTCAGCTGGGTGATGGTGGGTGATTCTGGATGGATTATGCAGTGGCCACCTTGTTTTCCCCAAAGTATCTATCAGAAAGGAAAAAAGCAAGAGGCATGTAGTGCAGAACCCCCGAGAGAAGTCTGTGTCTGCTGAGTGAGCTGGTGGCCGTGACTCCCAGGAGGAGCAGCGAGAAGCAGAGCCGCGTTTCCAGGCTCAGAGCTCCGCTGGAAATGCTTCCACTGCTGAAGGCTTGGGTGGCTTCAGTGCTGCTCTCCACACCTCAGGCCAGGCACTGCTCGCTCCCATTGCTCATCCTGTTGTTTTGTTGGAGCTGTTTGAACGTGGGAATGACAGAATAGAAAAGGTTGGAGAAGATCCGAGAGCAGCGGGTCCAGCGTGGCAGAGCAGCTCCGTGCCCCAAACCGCATCGTCAGGGCCACGTCCGCTCATCCTCTGAGCACTTCCAGGGATGGGGACTGACTGCCCCACTTCCCTGGGGAGCTTGTTCCAGTGCTCAGCCACTCTTGCAGTGAAGTAGTTTTTCCTGATATCCAGCCTGAGGCTCCTGATCCAGCCTGTGGCCCAGGTGAGACCATTTCCTCTTGTCGGCCCTGGCCGTGTCACACCACCTCTCGCGAGTGCTCTTTGAACCTGAAGGCTGTGGAGGATCTGCTACAAAGCTCCAATCCAGTGGGATACCCTTGGTTTATCTGCCAGGAAGGTGTATGAGTCACTAATGGAATGTCACCTCCTCAGAGGCTGTCTGTCCTGTCCGTCTGGAGCTGTTTGTCCTACCGCAGATGGCAAAGAGCCGGCTGGAAAGCGGCCGTGTTCTTGTCAGGTTTTGTGAGCACACAGGTATTGACTGGAATGAGCTGGGGACTGGCAGAGAGAAGAGAAAGATGATTGCAGTCTTGGTCTCGCCACAGAATGTCCTCTGTGCTTGTCCTGGGGTGGGGGATGTGGCTGAAGAGAGGGCTGGCACTGCTGCCCAGAGAATGAGGCACTCCTGGGGCACTCTGGGGTCTGGAGCATCTCTCTGGAGCACACCTGTCAGGGACAAAGGAGTAAATGAATAGTAAATGAATAGCAAATGAATAGTTAGAACAACAACATGTAATGTTGGCAGTATGCAAAGCTTGTTTGTTGCCTTCATGCTCTTGGTTCAGAAAATGAATTGCAGTCTCTGGAAGGAGGAAAGGGAGTGCTTCACATCCCAGTAATGGCACATTAATGCTGAGTACTGTGCTAAAAGCTAAAAGTGGCTTCTGGATGGAGTATAGTTAAATTTCATTCCTTTACAACCTAGAATAAAATTTGATATTAAAGTGCAAGCACACTGTATGCCAAAATGAAATACTGTAATTAAGTAATACAGCATTATCAGCTCTCAGCATTTTAAAGTCAAATGCCTGAATCACAAAACTGACCAAGAAAGGTATAATTTTAAAAAATTGCATTTCAATATTTTTAACCTCCTTTTAGGACTCACAGATTTGTTCTACAGTCAGAGTGGTCAAAATTTTATTTTCTTAAGGAAAGCTGGAGATGTCTCTTTAAGTGTTTGTGGCTAAAAGAAACATTGGTAAGAAACAAAGCTGAACCCAACAGGCATGGGTTTTGCCAGGTACCCCACCCTGCATGTGAAGCACTCCATATGCTCCAGTTCCAGCTTGGAGAGGAAGCTAACCCCAAGGAATGCATCACCTGGCACATTGCACTCTTCAGTTCCTGCTGCCTGTGATGTGAAGGGGTCACATCATCTGTAGAATTACTGGGAACTGGCTGTTTCCTGCAGATGAGAACCCACAGGTGTGGGTTTCCAGCCTGTGTGAACAGAGGGTTACCTGTAGTGATGGTGTGGTTTGAGAGCCCTCCAAAGGGGTCACGTCCTTGTTTCAGGCATCTGTGCTCTTTGGCTTCTCTGGAAATCCGCTGTACATCAAATTACTTCTTTGTAATTAATTTTTGACACTTAGAAAAATAACAACAGTCAAAGGGAATTGCTTCTGGGACTTAATTCTGTCAGCTGTTACCAATAACATAAATAGGAAAGTCTTCTGGAATCAGTTGTGTGCTCCCAGTTCAGGTGAGTCAACCAAATTCTCTCTTTTCTGTCATAGCATAGAATTCTCAGTGAATTCAAAGAGCTTTGCAGTAGAGCCCTGCTGCAAACCCCTGTGAAGTGCTCTGCTCGAGGGAGTTCTGCTGCCAGCTGAAAATCCTCTGAACAGTTCCCTGGGGTAAAAGGTTTCTGAGCTGGAGTGTAGGAGTCCTTTCTCTCAGAGGCCTCCTAGCTGTGGTGCACTGCTGCTCACTGGGTTGCTTCTGTGCAGGAATGTTTAACTGAGGTTCAATTTTAGCTGAGGATTTTAAAGTTTTGAGAGAGACAGTGTCAATCAGAAGCATCCCCAGACCCTTCCCCATCGAGTCTCGTGATGAGCCTGTGCCAGCAGGTGTAGCTGGGAGAGCTGTCACTACTCACTTTGCAGTGATTGTTCTTGGGGAGGTGACAAACTGCAGCCCAGTGCAGTGACACACTTTGATTTTGTGTGTTGAGAGAGAAAACAGCTGTGGAATTTTGTGAAAGACCGTTAGGAATTTTTTTTTTCTCCTGCCCTTTCTTCTTGCTTCATCTTGCCAGTGGGAAGGAGTAGAAGCAAGTGGCCTGCATGGTAATTGAGTGCCTGATCCGGAACTAAATCCTGCTCCCTGGAAAACCTCAAGGATGAAAGGAGAAGTCCAAGTTTACCTGTAAGGCAGGGCTCCACTGAAGGGCTGCAGATTTATTGAGTGTTAGATGTCAGTACCAATATAATAAAGATGGTGCACAGTCGGTGATGAGAACTTTTCTGAAGAGAAATCCTTTCCAATAGGTTTGTCAACCTGTCTGGAGTTGTGAGTTCTTACTAAAAACCAAAAAGACCGAACTAAAAAAAGACAGGTAGGGACAGAATGGAAGCACCTTCTGATCTGCTCAGCTTTCAGAGGCATTTCTGCAAGCTTAGGGCTAGATTTGTTATTTTGGAGCGTTGATCTGCTTTGATAATGAACTGCTTTGGGAAGGGGCATGTCTGAAATCTGTGGTGCTTCACCTCTTCTTGCCCAGAGGGTGAAGCACAGCTGGGGCAGAGGACAAGGCTGTGTGATGTGGTCCTTGCTGAGCAAAGCTCTCTTGTTTGGAGGGTGCTGGAAGCACTGTTCCTATGGGCTGAAGAAATCCCAGCAGAGAGTTCTGTGTGCTCTCCTGGGGACTGGAGAGGCTATTTTTGTGTTTGGGTACTGAGAAGTTTTCAGAGGTGTGTGTGTCATGGCCAGGAAGGTGTTTGGAGAGGGGAGGGTGGGGAGTGCAGAGCTGTGCCAGGAGTGGGGCTGGAATCCCTGTGCAGTGTGATGAGCTCCTCATGCTGTCTCTGACTGGATTTGCTGTGCTCCAGGACCAAGCTCAGCGTTTGCTGGCCAGGGCCAGGGGGTCTGGGGCAGGATGCAGCTGCCAGGTGCCGTGGCTGGGTCAATATTGCAGGAATCCATTTGTGGGAGGCTCACAGGGCTGAGGCTGCTCATCACCATCTGTGGCTGTCAAGAAACAGCCAGAGTTTCTGTTCCTTGCAGGCAAGGAATCTGATTGAGGTTATTCTTCAGTGTGTAAAATCAAAAAACACTGTAAAATTTATAGCCTCCTCTACTCCCAGCCCACTTTCCATCCTGTAAACTCTCTGTGATGACGGTAATCTTTCTTGAGGGTTTTTTTATTATTATTCTTATTCCATTTGATCTTCTGAAAACTGCAGCTGACAATGCTTTAAACAAATCCAGCATTCACGAAAAATGTGTAAGTACACATTGTCTCAACTAAAAAACTGATTATTGAGTATGGTGGGTACTCCTGTTTTTTCCTTAAAGGTGTTAAATTTTGCTTTGACAGCCTTGCAGAGTCCAGCAGGTTGAGATCTTTTGGGTAGCTACTGCTGCATTATGCTTGAGGCTCTTTCATTTCAGTTGCTGTATCTCATTTACTCTTTCAGCATTTGTTCTCTATTTCTGGTCCCAGGCTAGTGTTTCATCATAAATAATAGGGAAAAGAAAAAAATTAATTAAAAAATCCCTCTTCTAGACCATATTAAAGGCATTATTTATTTGAAGGTTTTAGATTTATTGCCTTAATGCCCATGCCACATGCTAATCATGAGCCAGTCCAGCAACAACTGCAGACTTCACTTTTTGGAAGACTTTATCTGCTGCTTGAGGCTGATGACACTTCTGTGTTTTATCACTTGGAGTGTGGGAGTCACATGCCAAACGTACCTGTAGTTCTAGACAGTAAACCTTGAACAGAATAAAGAGCTCTTTTTCTTTATCTGAGCACCCCATACATGATGCTTTAACCACCAAAGAACCACAAGTTCACTATTAGAGGCACAGAGAACTTTCTATTACAAATGAAGAATAAAGTGGTGTTTTATAGAGTGACGAGGTAAATAACTGTAAAGATGCAGATGTCTTGCTGAAGATGAAACTGGGCAAGAGGCTGAGGCAGGCTGCTGCTATTGCCTGACCTGGAAAATGGATGTTTTTGTTTTGCTGGGGGGTTCTGGTGGGGTCTGAGCGTTCCCAGCTCCCAGCAGGTTTCATCAGGAGCACAAGGGCAGCCCAGCTGTGCAGCAGGAGCAGGACTGCGCATCCAGAAGAGAAACTGAGAATATCTGTCCATGTGCTTGGGACTGTAACAGAGCACTGGGATCTGTTTTCCTTAGAGCTCTTGCCAAAATGCATTCCTGACCAAGTCACTGAACAGGGAGGATTTAATAATGCTGCAGCTAATGAGTGATTTCAGCTTCGTGTGTGGAAGTGGAAACGTTTGGGTGAAGCACTAAACCTGTATTATTATGGATGGATTATGGTTGAAGGGATTACAGACTGAATGCAGCCCAGCAAATCTGGCTTGCACAGGTGGCACTGGTGGCAATTAGTGATGTGCTCTGGAAACAAAACCTCTTGTGTCAGGGCCTCCTGCTGTGGGAGGATTACCCAGCTATCACACCACCTCACAGTCACTGTGGCTGTTTGGTTGACCTTCAGGATTCTGTGGAAGAGGTAATAGGTTATCTGTCTGCATGGGCTGCTTCTTCCACCCATCTGCCAAATTGATGTGATCAGCTTCACGAGCCAGGTGTGTCCCAGGGAAAATAACTTCATTCTTCTGTCACTTCTTCTCAGCTTGTCAGTCTTTTTTTAGTTGGATAGTACCTTCTTGAAGGCTTTTGTTTGCTAGCCAGAGTGATGGCTGTGCAAAAGTGTAAGCAGATAATAAAATATGGATTCATTTCCCATCTTCTGAATCAGTAAAAGGAGTAAATTTTAAATCTTTTTGCAAGTAAGCACAATCGATAGCTTGTCCCATAAAATGCAACCAAGTGCTCTCAACCACTGCTTTTTATTCAATACTGGGTCTTGTTCAGCATGTCCTGCAGAATTTGGCAGAGAATTTTAACTGTTCTCAGAATGGTCCCCTGGAAGCTGTGTCCATGTGTGGAAACAAAACGTTCTGGTAGGCTGGGCAGGGCTGGCACCCTGGCATCACAGTGGCACCCCTGTCCTCGTGGGACAAGGAATTCATCTCCTGGTGGAAGTGAAGGCACTCTTGTTCCTGGAGGGAGGAGCTGCAGGTGGCAGGATTCTGCAGCAGAACTGAACCCCCCAGCAGAGCTGTTTCCTCTGGTGCTTCCTTTGGGGGATACAGCACTGCAGGGCACAGAGCCTGAAGGGAAAGAGGAGCCAGTGTGTCTCTGCCTTAATTCACACACTGAGCCTTGGCTTCTCTTTCACCTAAAATGATCTCTTTAAGCTGGATTAGTCCGAGAGTCCCTTTGTCCTGGGAACAAAGGATTTATCATCTTTCTGTATTGTTTTTGTGAAATCTCTGACTCTTCCCGGATAAATGACACCCGCTGTGTTTGTGAGCGATGCACAAAGCAAGTGCAGGTACCAGAATGAGATCCTGATCTCTTCAGGGGAGAGCAGGCATCGTTCCAGAATGAGATCCTGATCTCTTCAGGGGAGAGCAGGCATCGTTCCAAAGGAGACTGGAGACCTGACAGGAGAATCAAGGAACAGAAACACGAGAAATCCAGTCTAAATAGTGCTGTGTGCCCCAGAGAGAACTGCTGCAGAGCAGTGTTTGTGAAGAGCTTCAGGTGGAGGACAGGAGTTCAGATGGGAGGAGAAGGAAGTTCAAAAACAAACATTGTGACTGTAAAGCGTATCTGCAAACTGAGGAGTAGCTGGGGGATCAGTGGGATGAGGTTTCAGTAGCACATGTGGGAGAATAGACATATTCAGAGCTGGGGAGAAAAAGGGGGAGCTTTTTGCTGAAATGTCAGGACAACAACAACAGCTTTTCTGCTTTTGAAAGCATATTTGTTTGAAGCTCTATAGGAAAGTAACAACATACCTTGTGTAGTGGGGCTTGGCTTACTTATTAACATGTCAAAGCTTTTAAACAGTATGGAACTTCTTTTTTAATGACAATCAAGTAAAATTTTCTAGTCAGAGTTTGGCTTGAGAAATATAAATTATTCTATTATAAATTAATATGTTAATATAATAATGTAAATTAATATTCTTTGGAAAGCCTGTTATTGAATTGCCTTCAGGATAGGTAATAAATACGGTAAAAGTTTTAACTGCACATCAAGAACATCACAGAGCTATAGAGAGACTTCTGTTGACAAAGACTTTTTAAAAGAAGCAGAGCATAGCTGCAATTGCAGTGTGTGTGCTAATTAGCAAGCTGATGTGTCAGCACCATCCCCAAGTTGCTCAGTACGGGGCACCATGGTTTCACAAGCTGCTTTATGGGCTCTTAAAAAGAATCATAAATGGAATAGTCCAACCCATGGAAAATGCTTTTAATACTTTTTTAATAGATCATTTAAATTTTTGCAAGGTAGAGGATGGATAACTGCACTTGGTGACTGCTGAAACCCAGCAGTGTTTCCCTTTGATTTCTGTGCACATCTGATGGTCCCACCTTGCAGATCCAGGCTCTGGTAGCCATTGACACAAACCCCATTGCCAGCAGTGTCAGCAGAGAGCATTCCTCATTGAGAGCTGTTTCTTGGGAGCCCTTGGCTCTCCAGGCAGGATTGCCCTCGTTAGGAAATGAGCTCCACAGTGCTGGGGGCTGTCAGCAATGCAAACAGCTCCCCTGACTTGAGGAGTTCTCAAGGCTAATCTAAATTTCCATTCAATAGTTTCTCATTGGCTTTTCATGAAGACTTCCAAATATTAATGGAATAGTTTGGTATTTAATTTCACAGAAAGAGTAATGATCTTTCTAAAAGTTTTTGAATTTTCATCCAAGTAATTAATCTCATCTATGCATAAGCTAAAAGCTTGCATGAATATATTTGCTTCAATGAATTTTAACTGATTAGAAAAATGTTTTCGTTGTAGAAATTGTGAGAATGTTCTACTGTATCTGTCCTTTACTATTCCAAATAACATTTTTAAATGTAGCTAGCAAAATTTTCTGAAGTATTAAAATACCATGATAGATTATGATATACCTAATCAGTAAAGCATAAATTGTGTTTGAATTGATATATAACAGACCTCCAATACATGTTCCCTTAAAAATGGAGATTCTTTTCATGTGGCCCTGGTGATTTTGGTTTTGTTGTGAAGATGAAGACTGGGGATCAGGTTCTTTGTGAAAACAGAAATTGCAGATCCTTTTGGAGTTTTTTATTAGCTACAGAATAATTTGCTTTCTTGATCTGAGGGAATAAATTATCAGTATGACTTTGTGTAAATAGGCATTAATCTTAATAACAATGTGGAGTGGCCTCCCTGACCTTGGAAAGAGCCCTGACTCTGCCTGGATTTATCATGGAGACTCAACAGCAATTACAAGGAAATTGCAAATGTCCTTATGGGCTCTTCAGTCCTCCAGAGCTTGTTTCTCACAGTCTTATAGAATAAATATTTCAGCTTCTTACACTGACTTGTTTGGAAGCTACAATTGAGGAGGAAGAGGGGAAAAATGAGATGGGGAGGCAGAAAATGCAGCTTGGTTTCCTGGCTGAGGTATCCACATGTTTTCATGCTCAGTTAACTGTGGTTGTGCTCTTTACTCTAATGTAAAGACTGTTTTTATTTAATATTTAGAGTATGATCTGGGTAGCATCTGAGATAAAAGAAATACTAATAATTTTAGATGCACAGGCAGAGCTATTTCCCTTACAGGAGAAGGCATTCTTTTAAATATTTGAAAAGATGAGAAGAAAAAAGCCCCAACAACTTAACCTGTAAGGTTGTTTTTATATAATGAACATGGAAAATATTACTGAAAACTGCACAGAAACCTATTTGTGTTGGTTGGAAACATCCTCCTGGAAATTGAGGGTGTTGCTTTTTACAGTGCAAGTCTTCTGCCCTGCTGTTTTAATTTTAATGAGACTTTCCCCCAGCCCCTCCCCAGGATCTGCTGGAGGTGGTTCAGATGGACGATGGGAAGAACAAGATCTTAGCAAGTGGAAGTTAACAGCTTCTGAAATATGATCATTAGCAGCTGTTTGAGATTCAGTGGCTGTAATACGTTAATGAACTATTAAATTATGCAGATAGGAATCACTGAAAGAGGAATGACATCAAATGGAATTATGTGACAAATATGACAAAATCCCATTCCTCACTCTCCTGTTCTTTTCTAATGGGAAATACTAAATTAAAGAATAGAATTTCATGTTTATACATTGAAGTTCTGTGAAGAAGCTTGCATAAATCCAGACTAATTAATTTTTTTTTGTCAAGTGTGGCTAAAAGGCAAACAGATGATGGTGTTAGGGGGCAGACCTTGGAAATCCAGTTAAGGGCTGGCAAGACTCGATTGTCCATCAGCCAGTCCCAAGTGAAACAAAGTTTTGGGTTATCCCTCCTGGGTTTGCAGCGCTATTTCCTTCTGCCAGCAGGTCTTGTTACCTCTTGGAAAGATACATTATAAGTTTGTAAGTCCTGTAGTTTAAATATACTTTATATAAAGCTGTTCATTTAACTGATACTTGTGAAAGAATAACTCAATTTCCTTACAAGTTAAAATAATGTTGGAATTACTGTTTCAATGTTCCTTTATGTTTTATCTTCTCCATTAAGGACTGTTGGCTTCAAAAGTGTGGTTTGGAAAGTAATATCTAAATTAAACATTAGCAAGGGCTGAGTTGGTCCCCAGCAGGAAGATCTGAGTAGTTGCTGCAGAAAACACAAGAAGGAGCAACAGTGTGGTGTGTCAAGTGTCCTTTCACTCCAAGAGAAAAGAGATTTACACTGGCTTTCCATAATTTACTGCTCCCACACAGCAGCTCTGCATTGCTGCTTGGAGGGAATGTAATGAAAGTGCTTCCTCTTCTTGCTCTTGCCTGGCCTCTGCTTCTACCATTCCCTCCCATGGCAAAAATACATTGTAAGAAATATATTAAGAGATATTGTAATACTCAGGGTTATGCTGAGATGAATGTTAATAATCAGGAATAGAAGTTTTAAAGAAATCTGAAGATATATAGAACATGGCTTTTGTAAAGCATTGGAAGCTGTGGCATCAGTGTGTGAGAGCTGCCAGCAGAAAATACCTTTAAAAAGAAACTCCTATGAGTCTGTTGTTGAGTGTATTTAAATTAGGGGGCTTTTTCCCCCCAAAACATGGAAAAGGGGGCTGTTTTTTATGAGACAGGTTTGAGCTTTGGTCAAAAGTGTCTTTGCTCCAGATGCAGCAGTTGTTTGTGGTTGAAAAGCTGCCCGTGTTGTTTCCATCAGTAATATATAAAATCAGATGATGTCAGTGTTTCTGCTGTAGTGTCACAGTGCCGTGTGCTGGAGTTCTGCCTGCTGGTCTGACTGTGTAAGTAGCATCTCACTTAGGGATACCTGGTACATTTACTAATTTAATTTAAAAAAATAACATGAAGAATTTAATGGAAATCTCTAAAGCAGATTCCCAAATACAGTCTAAGAGAAAACTTAAAAACTTTTAGGTGTGAAAATTTGAAGACAGACACTTTCTGAGACTATAAACATGCCTTGGTGTTTTGTGGGCCAAGGATGTATCTTCTGACTCTTCCTCTACATGTAAATAGAGCATGTAAATTCCCTGGAGTTTCTTTAATTATCCCAAACACTTAAATTTTACAAAAAAAAAAAAAAAAAAAAAAAAGGTGATAAAACAAGCATATGTTTCTATGCTGTGCAAGTGTTATGAGAATAAAACTTGAGTATCTTTTCAGGAACGCTTCAGAGAAGTTTTGAATGCTCTAGCACTGTAAGAATAAATCACAATGTTTAGGAGCTGGTGCTGTTTGGCCTCCCAGCTGTGGCAGTGTCACTTCCAGGGAGCAGATCTCTTAGACCACAGTATCTGCACAGATGGTTTGCTCACCTCTGAGCAAGAACAAACAAAAGAGAGGGGTAAAGCAGGCTGTGTAATTAAGCAAAGAAGTGCTCCTGTTGTTAGGACTGAAAGATACAGGTGAAAGAAGGGATTTTTGCCTGAACAAAATTACTTGTGTGCAGTAAATTCTACCCTGCTGTAGGACTGGGTCAGCTGGGAGTGGAAACCCTCTTGGTAACAATTGCTGCTCACAGAACCAAGCTTTTACCAGGCTGTAGAACAATGAATATCTGAGTCCACGTGACTGGTTGCAGGGAAAATGGTGCTACTGAAATATCCAATATTCCTCACAAGCCACACGCTAAAGAGGCTGGAAGAATCCAGTAAATCTCCTTACACACAGAACAAATCCTCTGATACTAGTTAAGGAAATGGAATTGTAACATAAACATCTGCTCCCTGTAATGTGGGGAGTGTTGGAGCCTGGTGGCTTGGAGGCAGTGAAACCAACATTGTCAGGATTAGCTTCTTGTGGGACAGGGACAGGGAGCAATTGAAGACTGGCAGTGCTGCAGCCTGTGTGCTGATGCAGAGGAATTTGTGAAAGTGGCTGATCTTAATGTCTTTGCTAACGAGAAGAAAGAAGATTTTTATTGGTTTTGTAAGCGTTTCAGTGATGGCTGGTACTGAGCAGCTCTGAAGTGTAGCTTTGTTTTAATACTCCTGCAAGGCAGGGATGCTCTGCTATTCCTGTTTTACAGTGGCAAAATGAGATCCACGGGGAAAACATCCTGGCTTTTCTGCGAGAGCTCAGCTGTGCAGAGATAATCTAGGAATTATTCTAGGAAGAAAACTAAATCCTCTTTTTCCTTTACCACTGTTGAGGGGTGCTGTGAGCAGCGAGAGGAGAAAAGCAGTCTGAGTCTTAGTCTGAGTTCCCAGCTGAGCCATCATCCCCCACAGGAGGCCAAAGGATGTGCTGCTGCCTCAGGACACTTTGGTTTATGAGGATTGTGCACATTAGACTGGAGAGTATACAGGAAAATACCAATGGCAGCTCTTCCCTTGACTCTAGGTGATGCTGAGGACCTAAATAAGTGGAAATCTGGTGTCTGTGCTTCTCCTTCTTGGACTATTGGAGAACCTGGTGGTAAATGAGGCCAAAAAAGTGGTGATGGAAAAACAGACACCCCTTCCTTCACAGCTTGCTGGGTCTTCGGCAGGAAAGTGTGTGAGCAAAGAAGTATTACCAGAGCAAATGTCTGAAGGGACAGAACCCTCTGTAACAACATTTATTGGAGAATTGTTCAATTCTCTGATTCTGATCAGCCTACTCTAATGTAAATCACATGGCACGAGCAAGATCTCTGTGGTATTTCCTTGCATGTTTATTTTAGACTCCTGCACTGGCAGAGAGATGCCAGTGACAGTCAGAAACCCTGCTCTGCTGAGCCTTGCAGCTGGCCACCCTTCCAGAACTAGCATGGAGCCAAACTAGTGTAGGAGTTCCCTTGGTGTCTGTTTCTTTCAGGAGTGTTTGGATAAGCACTGGCAAGCTTTCTGGCCTGGGTAGCCCACCCAAAATTTGCTATCTGGGAGCATTAAGCTCTTAAAATGCAGATTATCTGTTTTTCTGGTAAGTGAAGTTAACATGCAAGAGCAACGTGGGAGTTGAATCTGCAGCTCCTGTGCAGCTGCTGACCTCTTTCACACAGTGACCCCTGGCTAAACACGGCAGGAGATTGCATGGGTGCATTTTAGTCATGGGGACAGGGAGGCAGAGGCATTACAGAATCCCAGCCAAACCGTGGCTCTGCTCATGGAAGAAGCTGTGTCTCCTCAGCAGGGTTACCACATGCTCTTCACCAAGAAACACTGTGGGGGGTTGGGAAATGTTCTCTGCCTAAGGTTTGGAGTTGTTTGTTAAGGCAGTGAGCTTTGGTTCCCCTGCTAGGGAAATCACCTCCTGCTTTCTCATTTGCTTCAATTCATCTCATAATTATTTCATTTTATTGGATGAAAATATTCCATATTCTGTTTTCCAGGTAAAACATTTAATTCTCTGACATTGCCTCGGGCTAGGATTTGTTTACAGAATTCCTGGAGCCTTTACTGCTGTTACCTTTACTTGACTGCCAAGTGTGTTTGGGTGTCAAATTATTAAAGGGCAGCTTTCTCCAGAGCGAAGATTAATTGGAAACAAACTACTAAGAAACTTCATTTGCTGTTAGAGAAAATTACTTGCACTTTGAATATAGAAAATCATTTGTTTTATTGATGAACAGTTATTCCAAAGGGACATCAGCTTCTCCCTAGTCTTCTGTTCAGAGCTGGCTGCTTCTAGAGCTTCTTCCTTCACTGCTACCATGCAGTTAATACCCTGACTTCTATGGTAAAGTGATTTTTTCATTCTTTTCTTATTCAAATAGAGTTTAATTAGCCCATCCCACCCCAGTGACTGATCAGTAATTAATTCTCAAGCCCTGTAGATTTCAAACACCTGCAGGGCAGGTGGAGCAAATGAAAAAAACACTGCTCATTTTGGACATAACTTTGGGATTAATGAAACCTGTGATCATGATTAGCAACTCCTAAAAGCATTATATAAATTCAAAACTGAATATCTCACAATTCTCAGCTGTTTTATCAGAATATATTCTTGTGGTGTCTATCCTAAATAGTCTCTAGTATGAGTAACATTAATAAATAATAAAGTCTCTAATTGTCTAATACTAAGACTGGTGGAAGTCTGTTTTAATTACTCATTTTTTTAGGCATTTTGCTGACATTTGCTAACACTCTTGGATAATTCTGTTTCAGTTTGGAGCAGCTAGGATTAGCAAGCACATCTCTGGGATTATGTGTATATGAGATAACTCCTAAGTCCTCTCCTCTAATGCACACGAAATGCAGCTGTGGTGTCCTTCAGCAGCTTTTAAAAATAAAGCAACCTCTACTCCTGTCCATTTTAATATAGCTTAGGTGAGAATTTTATCTATAGTAGAATATTTTAAATGCTCTCCTGGATCTTTACGTGGCAGAGATGAGTAGGAACTGCTCTGTTCCCAGTCAGTCAGGCAGCTTTGGCAGTGCATCCCTGTTGGCACTGCAGCCAGTGATCAGCAGTGACTCGGTGAGCTCTGGCTTTCTGCAGGGACACTGCCCAGTGCTCCTTTCACCTGCTGGGCTGGGGAGGGCTGAAACCATTCTGAACAAAGAGGCTTGATTTTTATCTTAGACAAAACAAGTTGATTTTCTCTTCAGGATGTGTGATATGCAGGGTTATTAAAAAAAATAAAAATTAGAAGATTTTTGCAGCATTCCAAAATATGTGTCATTAAATGATGGAGTTTTTCCCCTCATCCTTTTTGCTCTGTGGGTTTACCAGAAGCTCATCATCAGGTGTGGGGTGAGGACAGGAAGAAAAAAACTGTGTTTGATTTTTACCAAGGTATAATGTTGGTTTATGTTGCAGGAAAGGTAATAAATTAAAAACCATAGAAGGTGTCTCCTCTTCTTCTGTGTTGGTTTAGCACATTTTCAAGAGTTTGATTCGTGAATCTCAGACCTTTTCAGTAATGCTTCTCACACTAAAGTCACAGAGATCTGCAGGGAAATCTGTAGCCTTATGATGAGAAATTACTAACTAAATTGTATTTAGTATTTTATTTAGATACCCATTGTATCTTGCATAATAAATGGAATTTTCAATTATTTTCATTTAGTTTCCTATTTTGGCAGTAATTCCAGTTTTTCTTGGCTTCTTCATTTTTCCTCTTGCTTTTTATTTGTGTTTAAAACTCTCTAGCTATAAGTTTGTTTCATTCTCTAATCTAGCTGTGCTTTGGGTTTGAGGTATTTTTTTGGTCTCGTTCTGTTGGGGTTTTCTTGTTTCTTTGTTTTTATTAAAATTCTGGCAGGGCTATGATGACTTCAAAAAAAACAAAACTGACAAGAAAGCCCAAAAAAGAAAGCAAGAATAACCAGCCAGCCACATGTTCCCATTCTTCACACAACTGAAGCAGAGGAACAGTCAACTTAATGCAATTTCCAAAAGATTTTTTTTTTGCAAGTTAGTCTGCTTTTTAAAGTTTCAGAGGAAATGCAGAATGCTGTGAGTTTGAAGCCATTAAATTAAGACAATAGAGGAAAATTCTCGGGTAATAGACATTTCTCCAAGCTGTAGGATGGAGAGGGAGGTGAGAACAGTAACAAACGGAGGAATTTGGTGGGTGCAGCCCAGCAGTTCCCCTTTGCCTTCTGCCCATGCAGGCTGCTGCTCACCCACCATCTGCTGTCTCCTTTCACAATGTTTTTGACTTACTGACCAATTTCCAAAATTAAGCTGAAGTACCATCTCACATCATTTACCCAAATACCTGTGAAACCAGAGAACTTAATTTGATTGCATTTTCTTTCATTTTTCCTACTGTTTCAAGGAGAATTCCTGGCATTTTGATAGGGTCAGTGTATTATTGATGTTAACATTAGCACAAGTCATCTACTTGGTATCAAAGATGGGAGAGTGCTTTCCATTTGTCATTCATGTTTTTCTGCCCAGAGGAGAAGCTGTGTTATGCATCATTTTCTTTTTGTTTTCTAATTGAAGTGTGGTTTGCAAACCTTTAAAATGTACCTGCTCCCTGCCACTGCATCTGTCCAGTGCTTTGACAAGGACAAAGCTTTGACATGGCAAGGGTGGTGGCACCTGAGAGTGGAGGATGCTTTTACAGAGGAGCACGCTGGCTCTTCAGAGCAGCCCTGTTCTTCTTCATCATTCTCCAGGCTCCTTTCACAACTGAGACTCGTCTCTGTCTCTTGGGGTAGCTTAGGGAAATTCCTGGAAGTGGCTCCAGTGTGCAGTAGTGCCTGCAAGGTTTGGGCAGTGCTTTGGGAGCAGGAGCCGTGTCGAGCAGACAACCCTTGGCTAAGGGTCTGTTACTGCACTGCTGCTGAGAGCAGTGGCAGGGGCAGCTCCCAGGGTCATCCTGCAAGCACTGGGGAAACAGAAAGGGAGGTCTTGAGTGAGGGAACTGATGCTCTCTAAAACTTCTGTGTTCGCCAAGAAGTGGCCAAAAGAAAATTCCTCAGAGGACTGAAAGATCCAAATGGAAGTTGTTGAAGTAGAACCAATCTGAGGGAGCTCAGTAGAGCCTGGCAAGCAGAGAAAAATCTCATTTTGTGTGATTACAGAAATAGGAAGGCTGTTTTTGGTGCTTTGTGTTGGGTGACTGCAGAAGAGTGTCAGTTCTGTTTCCCTGTGTGAACTTTACTTTTGGTGTGCCTACTCAGCTCTGTGTGAAAGGAAAAGCTGTATGTATGTGACTAATTAGCTGTGGCACAGCCTGACAGTGCCTGGCAAAACACTTTCCAGCATGGTGAAGGGCCTTTCCAGGTGACACAGACTGGGGTTTATGATATAAAACACATTTAAAGCTTTTAAAGCCTCTCAGCTGCAGAGATGCAAACTCCACTAATCCCAAAGTAAAATGTGGTCTGCTGTTCATTAAATGCAGATGAGTTTCTCTTTTTAGTAAGACCATTTGCAGATGCCTAAATTTAGGAACACGTGCAGTTACAATCAGTGGAATATTCTGAACCTTTCCATCTTCTTTCCTGCACTGGAACTCGCTGTGCTGGGTCTTTGAGAGCTCTCAGACTCCAAGCCCTAACCTGGAGCCTGGTTTATTCTGCTGCCTTTGCAAAGTGCTCTTTATATATAAATATCCTCTGTTTCCACTTGTTTCTTTCGTGGTGATAAGGAAGTGAGGAAAGTTGTCATTAGGAATTCAGCTTTGTACTTGAGTATCAAGTAGAAGCAATCTCAATTTTTGGCACAGCTCTGTTTCCTGGATGCAAACTGGTCTCTCATGTGTGAATTCCTGTTGTCTTCCACTCTCACCTGGAAAAAATACTCAGTGTAACCAAGGAACCTAATGAAAAGTAGTTGGTTTTGCAAACTTGGGGTTTAATTTGTACTTTCTTTTCATTTGTACAGGGCTCATTATCACAAAATTTCCTGGGCATTTTGAAAATGTTATCACAACTAATTAAAGGAATGGCAGTTTTGTGATGATAACATGTTGTCTTTTTCATCCAAGACAGGAAACATGTTAGGCCAGTGCAATAATTCTCACAAAATTGCACAGATGAGAGATTATGGGCTTAAACTGGTTCAGCATTTTCCTTGACAATCTGATCTAATCAGCATTGTAGGGGAGTTTATTCCTCCTAACCAGAGGAGCAAGAACGAGGCTGTCACTCTGCTTGTCTGACAAATTAGGGAGGTAATTGTGCCCATCTCATTCTTCTCTTTCCATTATGAGTGCCACTGATGGTTCAGGGCTCTTGCACTGCAGTTTGTGATACTGAGATTTGTGTATCACAGCTGAATAAATTCACCAAATCAATTTTCAGGCAGTTTTTGGCAGATTATTATTGTATCTTAAGACTGTCATTCCAAGAATTGTGGTATGTTTGCCTGCAGGTCAGGTTTAAGTTAATGCCTTAAGTACAGAATCATTTGAAATGAGAAAAATGACTTTGCCATTAAAAACATACTTCTTTTAATGAAACTGGCAATCCTTTAAGTTACAGTCAATAAATAATTATTCTGACCACCCTCAATCTTGGATGTCTGCAGTTAAGAAATTATGTGTTGCTTGAAGTGAATTGATGCTGTCTTTAATCTGGTTTCCAAGTGGAAGGAATGCAGAGAGGTATTGCTTAGGAGAAGCTGAAAATTGTGTTTTGAACAGTCTGAAGACTTGGAACTTGGTACTCCTCAGTCTTTAATATCCTCATAGTGTGTTTTTTGAAAACACGCCTCTTACACATTGGGGAAACCAAAATTGGTCCTTGACAAAATACTGATGTCAGTGGATACAATGAAAGGATTTAAAGTGCAGTATTGGTACCTTCCAGAGATTTCTGTCTCCATCTGAGGGGAAGTGGGTTGTGCTTGCAAATGTGTATTTCCTTAGGAAATCTCATTCTGGTAAATTAGAAGCTTTTGCCCTGTTTTCACATTGTAGTAACTTTGTGTTAACTTTTCCAGAATGATGCATGGACCTGTCTGGCCTGATTCATGTCCATAGCACAGTTATGGCTAAAGGGGAATTTAACAGGCTGGTAGTGAGAGCATTTCTAGCAGGAGCAGCAGTGGCCAGGATTTATAGTGTTTTCAGATCAGAATAGGCCAGGTGGAGTGCATACAGAAGAAATAGAGATTCCTTACCAAGACCTTGTGCCCATAAAAAACGTTGTTTATGTGCACCCACATCAGAGTTTAGCATTGACTCGGTAGCATAAAAAACATTTCATTTTTCTCCTGTGCGTTTTCTTACCCACAGGAAATAACCATTATCAAGGGATCTGCTGGTTAATTAGCAGTTGAGAGGTTTGGTACCTGCAGTTCTGAGAGCTCTTTAACTAAAGAAGTTCTTTAGAAGTCTCAAACCCCTCAGATTTCTCTTAAGACCCGAATTTTCCTGTTTCTTTCACTGCCCTCTAGCGCTGAGCCTGTTTTGAGTCATCTCCAGACATTTTCTTTGCTGTAAAGGAGCTTCTGTGCCACTTCTTAGGAGCTGTGGAGGTACCAAAATGTGCCAGGGCAGGAAGCAGTGAACGCCTGTCCTTGCTGGGGGCTGAGCAGCAGAACCAGACTGACTTTCCACCCTGATAGCACAGTAAGCATGGGGTTATTCACCAGAAAAAACTCCACACACAAACCCCCAAACAGAAACAAAATAGGTGTTAGTAGCATGCCAATGGCTTATACTATTGTGTATGTGTGCTGGAAAATGCAATAAAGGTAGCATTTAATTTAATAGCATATAAATTGTATTTTAAGTTCTAAAAAAAATTAAAGATTGAGAGAGTTTTTGGCATTTCCTTCTGCATGTGCTGTCATGCACAGTTTAATCTTTAAGTTTTGTCTGATTGAATACTGTTGATAATGTTATCGTAACTTCTTGACAGCTGTTGAGGAGAGGATCACCTTTCTTTTGTTGGGGTATTTTTCCATTCCTCATCTCTCTGATCTGTCTGGTGTTTGCACCAACTGCAGGGTGTGCAAAGACTGGAGATGGAGCTGAATCCTCTCAGGGTGGGTGTGTGTTTTGCACGTAGTTCAGATCAGGTTTATTTTTTCTTAAGGTTAGGGCTCTGCTGCTCTGTCTGTGCAGAGCCTGACAGGCTCTGTCAGTCTCTCTGAGGAACCCTGGCACTTCAGTATGACTTACTAAGCTGTAAGTGAGCAGAATTTAACCCGCTTAGGTACTGCATTCTTTCCTAGGAGCACTTCTGCTAAAGTAATTTCTTTGGGAACAAGACTAGAATGCCAAGAGGAATTGACTTGAATATTCAAAAGGGTGAAGTTGGCTTTTCAGCACAAAGCTATATTAATGTTGACACCTTGCCAGCAGTATTGTGATTTTTTGGGGAGGCAAGAGAATAAATAAAGTAACCTTTTTGAGGGAAGATTTGTTACTGAAACTTTCCATTTTTGTCTTGTGAGTATACTTTTCTCCATGGCTGATGCAGTGGTGCATCGTGGTGAGCTGCTGCTGCTGCTGCCTGGCGGTGTTTCACCACGCCATGCCAACAAGGATGTTTTCATTTAGAGGTTCACTCATCTGATACAGGATTTGTAGCAGGGTCCTTCACAGGAGTAGCCTTGCAAAGCAGGAATTGTCAAACTGCAATTTTTGAGAATGCTGATAAGGTGTTTTCATGAATTACAATAGATTTTAAAAGTGGAATTTTCCTCTGGATGTCTTGCTGTGTGACAAAGTCTAGGTGAAGTTTTCACACTGCTAGATACTGTACCATGGCTCTGTGACCCAGTGCCAGTCTGGGATTTTTACCTGTCACACCCAGTGGCTCTGGCCAGAGGGTAGAGAGGGGGCATGGATTGCTTGGGCAGATGAAGGGCACCTGGAGAGGAAAAGGATGGAAAGATCCTTCCTTCCACAGAAAGCTGAAAGGCTCTGCCTGCAGGAAATGGAATATAGATTTTTTGAGTGCTGGGAGCCAGAGTTTGAGGGAATTAGGCCTCATGAGTGAGCTGAGCTTTGTTTTGCCTTTAATGATAATTGCCTAGATGCACATGGTGAGTCTGCCTTGCACAGTGAGGCAAAGCACAGCTGTGGCATCACCTCTGCAATCCTGGCCTGTTCCTTCCTCTCTGGGCTGGCAAATCAAAGGTTCAGGCACTGGAGAACTGATCAAAGCCTTTCCTCCTACTCTCTGGCATCATTTCCTACTCATTCTTCTTTTTGTGAGGCTGTTTCATTTAGTGCAGGTATTGATGCCTTCTGCATGTCCTGAGCTGACACAGGGGTGTTCTGCAGACAGGGTGTTTTTACTGTATCTACCTCCTTGTTACTGGCACCTAATGAAATCAGCAGATGAGGTTACACTGCAGGCTTGGTAAAGCACTTCTGTTTCCATGGAAGGCATTTGCACAATGGCAAAGCTTTGATGTGAAACGCTGCTGCTTTTGTGAATAGACCTGCAGTCAAATAGGGGTAGAAATGGATCAGAATGAAACTCAGGTACTTGAGAGAACAAACAGCACGTCTGGATCTGTCTCAGCAACTGTTTCTGCAACCCTTTTCTGACTTGATCCTTTCTCTTAATTGTGAACCTATTCATGGTAACTTTTCTTAGGAAGAATGTTGAAATCTGAATGGAGATGAAAAAATGAGTCTCTTTTAGTGAGCTTCAGGGGCTTTCATGGAGATTAAATGAAAGTTATTAATTAAATGATTGTGTTAATTGCTAATAAATTAAATATTTGTTTTCTTCAGAGGTCATAGAACAAAGCAGCAATCAGACAACAAAATGTCTACCCCTTATTATCTCAGTGGTGTCTTTTGATTTGGTGTCTCTGACTTATACAATAAGCAATAGGAAGAGCAAATTTCTGTCTTGGTGGCTGTCAGTGAGCTCAAGTGAAGCAATAGATTTATAAAAACATTAATTGCATAACTAGGAAATGTGAGTATGAGCTAAAGAGACAGAGATGATTTTGGAAAACAAACTGTGGGTTTTTTGGCTCAGGTGAGCAGTGTGTGGCCAGCTCCAGGCTGATGCCATGAGCAGCCCAGTCTTCAGCAAGGAGAGTTCTTTGGGCCAGATGTGCAGGCAGCTGACATCTGTGTAACAAATCTCTGCTGCTGACTGGTCGAACTGCAGGGTGTGAGTGTGCCAGGATTTGATGCAGGCTGGAGTGGGTGCAGCTCTGCACAGTGTGTAAAGCTAAAGCAGGGAGCCTCTCCTGAGAACGGCCGCGGTGACGTGCCACAGGCGTCCTTCCCACAGGAGAAATGGAACGGATCTTTCCTGTTTGGTACCGGCTGAGCAGATGAATGTGCCTCCCTCTGTATTGCTCCAGCAGTTCTGCTCCTGGATCTCCTCTGAGCCTCTGCTCCCCACCATCACTCTGCGACTGTGGGAGGGAGGCCTGGCTGTGAGACCTCGGGCTGTGACCCGTTTGCAGAGGCCAAGGCATCGAATGCACTTGTTGACTGGTCAAAAGGCAGCTGATGGTGTGTAATCATTATTTTTATTTCTTGTGAGAGGCTGGATAAAGAAAGTTGCTTTCCCCAAGGGTTTTTAGCCAAATAAAGGAAAGAAAGCTTTGTCATCAGAGATGTGTGCTGAATTCCATTGATTTGAATTGTAGTTGAAAGCTCCTGCTAATGTGTTTTTTTTTTTCCTGTAGAGCAATGTATTGAAATAACATGTTTTCTTAGCGTACAAAAAAATTACTGCATTTGGTAAGTGGTTTGGTAAAGCTTGTAAACTAAATTCGCAGAGATCCATTACTGGAAAACCTTGAACTGATATACAACCTGGAAAACTGAGCACTTTTTCAATCAGAAAACAGCAAGAGATTCACAGATCATTTTAGGAACTACTCTCACCCACAAGATCATTAGATAAAATTCAGTACATACCCATGTGAGTCCGTGAAGGACAGTTGTTTCTGGGATGTCTCTTCATCCATGAAAAGACAAAGACATCTGTGACCTCCCATGCTGCTGTGATTTTTGAACTGGTATTCAAATGCTATTCTGCCTTTTTCGAGCTAGGACCCTCTAAAATGATCTGAGTTTATCCAACGTGCAGAGTTGCCAAGCTCCTCTCTCAGACATTTATCTGTGTGGTAGCAGGGCCTGTCAGAGTAGTTTCCTCCTTTGATGGAGGGTTTAGTTTGTCTTTCATCTTTGAAGAGTTGGAGCTGGTTCCCAAATTCAGGCTGGGAGACAGGACTTTGACAAGTAAAGCAACATTTCATATTTACAGAGGTTGGAACATAGTGTAGGAAGCAAGCACCATTAGTTTCCTGTCAGTGTTGTCAGGAGAAAAAAACGAGAACATCTTGAACAAATCAAATAACCTAGTCTTCTCAATTTATGTTTTTGCATTTTGGGTTCTTTTTAGTAGGAGATCAAAGCATGCTTCCTGGCATTCTTTGGAAGTCAGGATTCTGATGGCATATTCTGCTAAATATATAACTATAATATATAAACTTGTCTTTTGGTGTTCCCATGAAGCTTAAGTCAGCTCTCAAGCCTGCAGGTGACTCTGGGTGCTGAGGAGGACTTTGGGGACAATTGATAGATTTTTCAAGATTCACTTTAATTCTCATAAGTCTCTCTGTTTGTAAGTACAGCCCTTTAGAAAGGAGAGTTCTTCATTTTGTTGGGTCACCGTTAGTGTGACTTTTGATAAATAATAAGAACTTCCAGAAAAAGAAGATACTATTTCTTTGTGTGGCTCTAGTTTATGTTGACAAATGGGAGTCAAGTAAGGCATTTGATCTTGCTTTACCCGTGTGCTGTGAAGTGTTTCCAGAAACGAGGGGTTCTCTTGGTTAGATTGTGTGTCAGCTGTGGTGTGTCTGTCACAGAGAGCTCACAAGTGATCTCAGACTTGCTGTGCAGCTAAACATTGAGAATGAATGCTGTGATTGATTTCACTCTACTGGAGCTCTTCTCAAATTGAATTCTGGGTATATCTTTCCCCCTCCTCTCTGTTTAGCATTGCAGCCAGAGATGTGGCCTTGTGAAATGAAAACCTTTCCTAATCACGCAAATACTACAAAGTGATGATCCCAGTAGCTTCATCACATGTACCTAAACATGGACTCAGAATTCAGATAGGTTGGATTGGTAAACTGGAGCATAAAGCATGATTGAACTTGGTTTGCTATTTAAACATGGATGCCTAGTACAGTGAATTTTCTCTGTGTTGAATATGTAGTTTTAAAGAACTTATTTTACACTTTATGGACATTGGCAGCCATTTTGTACACTATGTACAGATGATTTGTTTTTCTCTTTCAAAACTTCAGTCTTTTCCTAGCAAGATAATCCAGGCTGGAATGAAATATTTCATCTTAGTATATAAAAGCAAAATAATATTCATTTCTGATAAGGCTCCTTCTGAAATTTAATTAATTTAGATTTATCAGTCCTGGCCTTTAGTCAGGTTGCGATAGGAAAGAATTGTTTCTACATAACTTTATTTGACTATTAAATTTTGAGCCTTACATGCTAATAGTTACACGAGAGTACGTGAGGGCATGTCGTGGGAAAACTTCCAGGCAGCAAGTGGAGCTGAAGTTCTGCTTTTTAAAACAGCAGATCTTAATTGTTTCCTTTTGTCTTTGTCTCTTGTAGAAGCTCCACCAAAAGTGGAAGACAACCCCGCGGAAGCGTTCACGGACTCGTCGCTGTTTGCGCACTGGGGGCAGGAGCTGAGCCCCGAGCAGCGGCGGCTGGCGCTGAAGCAGTTCCAGTACTACGGCTACAACGCCTACCTGAGCGACAGGCTGCCGCTGGACAGGGCCCTGCCCGACCTGCGGCCCGGCGGGTGAGTGCTGGGGCAGCCTTGCTGGGGTGGCACTGGGGCCTTCAGCTGTGTGCCACTGTGGGTGTCACTGC